>JAQZBX010026000.1:0-29207 GCA_029593785.1 Cabassous unicinctus | reverse complement strand
GGCATAGCAGCACACTGACTGCACTCAGAGAGCTGGTGTAGGCAGAGTGCTCCCGGCAGCTCCCGGCATACACCAAGCACCATGCCAGGGATTGTTAAATAAATGGAAACGGGGGATCAGGCTTTTGGAGAGATGAGTGAAGAGGTGATGGAAGCTAGAAGGGAGACCTTGGGCCGTTTTCTCTGCCTTTCTGTTTCTGGAATGACGGTTGGGGCTGTTAGATGGTTTTGAATGAAGCGTCTTGAAGACTGTTGATCCTCTGTGGGCCTGTGGGATTCGACGGGGCTATGGAGCTGCCATGGGGTCAGCACAGAGCCTGAGGAGGGGAGGGCGAGGCTGGCTGCTGAGGAGGGGCTCTGGGCAACCGGCACTCTCAGGTGGACCTCGTGTCAGATCGGGCTGTGCTGCTTACTAGTTTTCTATCTGCCTCTCTGAGCCCATTTTCAAATCTGTAAAATGGGGATGACTCAGCACCATTAGTGAGAATGGCCATAAAGCATGTAGCACAATGGACCAAACTGGCATTTATCACTGATATGCTGGTTCTACCGGCCAGGGATCAGGGCATCCAACTTGGAGAGAAGGTGGGACTCAGGACTGATGCCTGCCCAGGGGAGGGCGTGGGGGTGCCTGTAGAGCTCCACCTGCTTGGGCCCTGGGCCTGGAAGCACCCAGGCCTCGGACAAGGGCCCAGGCACCGCTACGTGGGTGCTCACAGTTGGCTGCAGAGTGTCAGCTGCTTGGTGCAGTCTGTCAGGGCAGTCCCGTCAGGAGGCTGTTGGAAGGCGGCTGGAGGCAGATAATGTTAGGAACGATGGCAGAGGCGGTGAAGAGAGAGGGGCAGGACAGATCTGAGAGTCATCGCTGAAGAAGATTCCACTGCTTCTGTCGCAGGTCAAGAGGAATTATTAATCATTTAGGGAGATCAGGTCTCGGGCCACTGGTTATGTCCTATGTAGAGTTTTACCGGGGCAAAGAGAGTTCCCCAACCCCCATATTGGTGAAAGGTCCAATCTCCAAGGATGCCTGGGTGGGGAGGAGGAGAGGGGGAAGCAGAAGTTGGACTGTTCACTTCCTCCCCTCCGTAGAGCTCACTCAGCACCCTTTGGTGTACCCTTTATTCCCAGGGTAAAATCCAGAGGAAAACCAAGCAACCAGAGGCTCAGTCGGTCAGACGTGGACTCGTCCCCTTCCAGCTGGGCTGAGCACATGCCCATGTGCTGTCCTGCTTATACCCCAGCCCTCACTTCTGCCTAGCAACCTGAGATCCTGCCCCTGGGCTGGGGAGGTCGCCAGTGCTGGGTGTGATGTGGAGGTGGGGGGAAGGGAGGCAGATGCCTTCACTCAGACCCTGGAAGTCCTCCTTCAGAATCATGCTGTTTGCACAGCGGGTCTCAAGTGCAAGATTTGCTCTCAAACCTCATTTTTTCTCACTTTAAAGTCAATCTGTGCAGCCTTGGAAAGTTTTGGAGTCTCTAGATTCCAGTCTTTGGGTTTAGTTGCCAACCTGTCCCAAATGTTGAGTTGGCTTAAGGTTTGTGGATGGGCTGCCTTGAACTCATCTATACTTTTTCTTGGTTTGCAATGAGCTGTTCTGGATTCTGAAGAGTGACCCAACCCAGGCCCATCCTTGCTGCCCATCTGAGGTCCCACTCCTGGCTGGGCCCCACATCACTTCATTCTAGAAGTGACTGTGCCAGGCTCACCCTTCCTTTACCCATGCCACGTTCTGTTTGGGTCCGACCACCCAAGACCTACATGCCTTAGACTGATTTGGCACTTTGACCTCTTTGGGTGGCCCAGATCTGCCCCAGACTCCCAAGGGCTGCTGTGCCCCAGGGGCCAACTGCAAGTTCAGTTTTAGCCAGAGGTAGGCACAGCCGAACAGGATCATCTGGATGGAGGATGGACCACCTCAGTCCATCCCACATGAGCCCAGCATCTTCTCCTGCCCTTCTAAGGAGCCGAGGGTGAGTGTCCCTGTTTGTGAAACTCCCTGGGTGCTGTGTTGAGGAAGGCGCAAGAGATATCTAGTGGTTTTGAGTGTTACTGTGGGAGTCATTTCAGAAGGCACCGAGCTCCATACTCAGGAGCCGGGAATCTAATCATCCACAGGATGCCCTCCACGTGGATGACCTTTTCTTCCGTGTCTGAACAGGATGACTTTTCAAATGTCAAGAACTTTAATTTTTGCCTAGCAGAGTCCATGTGCGATGACTTATTGCTAACTTGGAAGTGGAAAGTTCAAATGTTTCTGAGTGGTTTGAAGAAGAATAATGAAAACAGATCCTAAAACAAAATGAAAAAGACCCCAGAAAACCCAAACTTTCACAGATCCCCAAACCCAGTTGTGCTTCTTCCTTGGGAACGTAATGGGGTTTTCAAGGTCTTGATAATGACGTGTGTCCGAGGCCCATTCCGGATGCCCCAAGGCTGGAGTTGGTGGCAATAGTGAGTGCGTCATTTCAGTCCAAAATGGGTCAGGGAAGTTGGAGCCCCTGTTAGACTCTCACCTGCCCACCCGGCAGGCCTGTTTCTCCTCCACCTGCACATACATTGTTTCCCAGGACAGGGACTATGGAAATAGGCTTGGATGTCAGACTTACTTGGGCTTTGAATTCAGCTCTGCAACTTCCATGCAAAATGACTTTGCTTGATGATCAGTTTCCTTTTCCATAAAATGAGTGAAAATATGTTCTAATTTTGTCAAGTTTTTAATAAAGACTCAATGAGACGATGCATGTGATATGTTTAAGCAGTAGCTCACACTGAGTGTTTACCACATGCAAGGTGCTATTCTAAGCTCTTTGCATGTATTGCCTTATTTAAACCCCTCCAACAAACCTATCTGGTGGGTATTATTATCATCTCCACTTTACAGATGAGAAAACTGAGACACAGAGAAGTGAGGTAACTTGTCCAAGGTCACACAAAAACTAAGTGGCAGAGCTGGGGCTCGAACACAGGTATATTGGGCTCAGAGCTTGCACTCTTCATTGTCACACTGAACTGTGTATTCAGTAATAGTTAAGTCTACTGAGAACCTATGCTGTGCCTTTGACAGTTTAAATTTTGTGAATCCTAGAAAAGGTTATGTTTTTGAACTAATCCTTTACTGTGGTTGTGGGGCCCTTTGACTGCATTAAATTCAGTTAAGGCACATTTGATTAGATCACTTGATTAGATTGCTTTAGGACTTTTGGTTGGACAGTGAGGTGTGACTCAGGGTTGTGTCTCCACCCTCTTGTTTTGTCTTATATAGATTGAGAACACACAGAGAAAGACAAGACACAGAAAAGGGTTCACTTTCAGCTGCAGAAAGAGAAGCCCTGAGAGGCTCAAGGAGATGAGGCCCAGGGAGAGATGGCTCATCTCCCACAGCTGAGCTCCAGGTGTAAGTAGAGAGAGACTGGTAGACCCTCCATCTTGCCTCTCCAGGTGGCAGGAGTTCAGGATCTGTTAGCAGCTGACCTTTAGTGAGAAGGCATCTCTGATGATACCTTGATGTGGACATTCTTGCAGCCTTGGAACTGTAAGCTTTTACCCCAGATAAATCCCCTTTATAAAAGCCAACCCATTTCTGGTATTTTTGCATCGGCAGGGTTTGGCAAACTAAGACAGTGCCAAACACTTTCCATTAATCATTTGAACAATTCTGCAAGGTAGTTATTAGTATCCCCAGTTTGCAACTGGAGAAACTGAGGCTCAGAAGTGAAGCAACATTCCAAAGATCATAAGCATAGTAAGTGGCAGAGCTGGAATTTGAACCTGGGTCTTATTGACCCCAAAGTGCACACTCTCCCTGTCTGGCCTCTTGCAGGATTAATATTGTCTTATCCTCTCCTTGGTGCCCAGTCTAAGGCTGACCACACATTGGTTCACAAAAATGCTACTTGAATGGATCATGGCTTCATTCCCCCCCTTCGAGATGTCATGCAGTGCCGTGGACCACACAGCTTGGTCTGCAGTTGCAGGACAACTGCTCAAGTCAGGGTGGGAGGGAAATTCATCCCCAAAAGGCAGGAGTCCCTGGGGGGTGGGGTACCAGTCCTGGTCCTTCCCTGGTGTGAAGGAGTCATTGTGTACTTGGAGGCTTGCTGAAAATCTGCATTGAAAGGTTTGATGCCAAATGGGAATCGCTGTAGGAGTGTAAGGGTTGAGGCTCCCATCTCACCCCTTTCCACAAATAGGTATTGAGAACCTGCATGTGCCCAGGAGTGGAGAGGCTGAAGCTCCTTATTGCCTAAACTGGGGGATTAGGTGTATGCCCAAATTGTGGGCGTGGTGGGGTGGGAGGGGTGGGGTGGGGAGAGGGGGATGGTTAAAGAAGAGAAAGAGCATATCTAGGCCCAGGAGAATTAAAAGGCTTCATTAGAAAAGGTCTACATCAATGATATGGACTTCAACAAAAAATGAGATTTTGATAGGTACAGTTGGAGACCAAGAAGCGAGAATAGAATGCCAAATCCCAGGAGGGGAGTGGGGAACTGAGGCTGGGAAGGCAAACAGGGACAGGGCACCCATGGGCTGGGTGTGGGAGGGCTGCTTCCTGATCACCCCCACCCAGCCACGGCTCCCACCTCCAGGGCTGCAGCCCCTCCCCCCATGGCTCCCACCTCCAGGGCTGTAGCCCCTCCCCCCACGGCTCCCACCTCCAGGGCTGCAGCCCCTCCCCCCAGGGCTCCCACCTCCAGGGCTGCAGCCCCCCCCCCCCCCCTTTGCTGGAGCTGCCCTGGCCACATGCTCTGGGTCCAGAAAGGGAACCTGCTGCAGGCGGCAGCCCTGGGAGCACAAGAGCAACCTATTTTCTGACCAAACACGGAAGTACTGGTGCAGGTGGTCTCTGAATGTGTGTTCCTCTTTGCCTCTGATGTCTAGAAGGGGAATTCAGCAAAAAAAAAAAGACTCAAGTCTGGAACTTTGACCCCAACTTCCTCAATCCCTGCACTCAAAGACGGAGGCCTGTGCAAACCAGAGACGCTGGGCTCTGCATGGGGGGAGTGACACCCGCCCCCCCCCGCAGGGGCTCCTCGGACTGAGGTGTTGGGGTCGTCAGTTCTCTTGTGGACCCCTCTAAGCTGCCTCTGCCTTACCCTCCTCCAAAGGACCCCCCCCACAGCCCCACATCTGCCCTGGGGCCTTCCCTTCCTCTGCACCCGGGTGCCATGGGCCCTTGTCTTCCTTGGCCAGCTCCCAGGCCCCTAGTCCACCTCCCTCTGGTCCTGGGAACAGGAGAAGCTCTCAGCACCCAAGACCAGGCCCAGCTCGGGTTTGTGGGGGGAGGGGGAGCCTCCTCCCCTCTGAAGGCCTGGCCTGTAGGTGTCCCCGCCATCTTCAAGGAGTCCCCATCCCCAAGTGGGATGAGGCCTCTGGGCCTCCTGGGGAGTTCCACTGGGTGAACAACAGCGGAGAAAGAAGCGAGGATGTCCACTAACCAAAGCCCTCCTGCCCACGCCGAGGAAGGGGGTCTCCAAATGGCGGCCCTGCATCTGGGCTTCTGGGACTGGGCACACCTGGCCCCTGTCCTCAGGACTGAGGTCCCCTGTTCACTATTTGCCTCTGTGATTTGGAGGCCGTGCCTCCTCCCTGTACTCGGGAGTGATGTGAAAAGCAGCTTCTGTGAATTCTTCAATCTTCCTGGAACATGATCTCAGTTTGCAGGAAGAGGGGCCAGGAGGATCTGGTACTTGGAACTTTCCCACTTCCTCTTCAGGCGGACGCGACTCCCTCGGAGTCCTGTGTGCCAGCTGCCCCAGGCACAGGGGCCGGACTCGGACTGTGCCAGAACGGCCCCCTGCTCCCTCCTGTGGAGCCTGGAATCGGGGTCCCAGGAGGGCAGGGAAGCCTTTCTGCCAGGAAGCCTGGCGCTCACTCACTCAGCCCACCCCCGGCGGGCGCTGCCCTCCAGTCCTCCCTATGTGGGCCTCCACCAGCTTCCTTTCCCGCTTTCACCTCTGTCCTGAGTTCCTTTCCCTCCACCCTGGGATAAACCCCAGGCAGGTCAAAGAGGTGGGCCTTGGGGAGCTTCCTGGGATGTCGGGAGGTGGGGGGGTGGGGACTTTGCTAAGGCTAAAGAGAGAATCCCCAGGTGTTCTGCCCCCGGTCCAACTCCCTGTGGCCTCCCGTGGCTGGACGTCTGAGGGGTGCCAGCCTCTCCTCTCCTGCTGCCTCGCCTTGCTGAGTCCCAGCTTAGCTGGGAACGACTAACAGGCTGAGGACTAGGTGAGGCTAGTGTCCTTGGCACCTTTGTGCAGCTGCCCACTCTCTGGATTCTGGAACCTCTTGTGCCCAAGGAAGATGAAACGTCCATATAATCATCTGGTGTCAGAGAAAAAGCAGGCAATGCTAGGTCCCCTTTTCCATCCTTGTAAGGATGCAATACATAGAAGATGGGCCCTTTCCCATGCAGTTTGATGCCCCTCTTCTAAAGCAAGGACCAAGAATAATTAAAAAATAATAATAACCTTTATGAAAACCAAATAGATTTACTATAGAATTCCAGGGTCATAGAGTGTTTGAGGTGGAAGGGGACTAGGTGGCCTGCTGGCCTGAGCCCTTCCTGAAACCAGTGGAAGGAACTGAAGCTCTGAGAAAGCAAGTGGTTTTGCTCCAGGTCAGCACAACTAGACCTGGAACTTTTTTTGCAGGGCTCAAAACAACTGCTGAAACAGCGGCTCCTTCCCGGCATCCAGAAGGTTTGAGCCCAGCTGGCTGGATGGGTAGACCATGAAAGCAAGAGGGCTGCCTGCCTCCACCCCAGAGTTTTCAGGGCCAATATTTGCTATGACGCATCTGCAAGCGCGTGCTCTTGCAAATCAGCATCTTGCGAATCAGGGGAACTGGGTCCCTGTGCCCTCGGCTCTGGCAGTGCCCCCTGGCTGCCAAGGTTTATGTAGGACTTGTCCTCTGTGCTCCCCCAGAGCCCCTGGCCTTGCTGGTGTCCCTGATCCCTGGAGGGCCAATCTGATTAGGTGGTCTCAGGATGTTAGGGCTGGAAGATGCTTCATGGACCTACCTGCATGTGCATTGAAGCCAAAGTATTTGTGAATAACAGCGCCCCCTACAGGGGACATCCGCTGAGGGTTACAGGAGCAGGACCCCAGGGTTCTATCACTGATTAATCAGCAAGCCACTTATAGACTCTCTGGGCCATGGTTTCTTCATGTGTGAAATGGAGATGACACTGGCCTGCCTACCCCAACAGCAGGCTGGGTAGCCATCTCTGGCTGCACTTGGATATACCCAAGTTATCTTGTCCTCCCACAGGCTGCAAATCCCCAGCCCCTAACACAGTGCCACACATACCGGACACTCATTATTATTATTATTATTATTATTTTGTGAGGTACCGAGACTGGGAATTGAACCCTGGACCTCATATGTGGGAAGCTGGTGCTCAACTACTGAGCCACAATGGCTCCCCTGAGTTGATTTTCTCATGTATTTGCTTGTTGTTTGTTTTGTTTTTAGGAGGCATTGGAAACCGAACCCAGGACCTCCCTTCCATGTGGGAGGCAGGCACTCAACCGCTTGAGCCACATCTGCTCCCTGGACACTCATTTTTTTTTAAAGTTTTATTTATTTATTTATACCTCCACCCTCCAGTTTTTTGCATTTGCTGTCTGCTCTCTGTGTGTTCTTCTGTGTCTGCTTGTCTTCTCTTTAGGTGGCACAGGGAACCGATTCCGGGACCTTCTGGAGTGGGAGAGAGGCTGCTCAATCTCTTGTACCACCTCAGCTCCCCGATCTGCTGTGCCTCTCATTGTCTCTCTTCTGTGTCTCTTTTTGTTGCATCATCTTGCCGCGCCAGCTCTCTGCACGGGCCAGCTTGCTTTTCACCAGGAGGCCCCGGGAATCGAACGCTGGACCTCCTATACGGTAGATGGGAGCCCAGTCACTTGAGCCACATCAGCTCCCTGGACACTCATTATGAAATGAGTGTTTTCTCCCTGTCAGCCATCTCACCAGCCCGTGTGCTGGGTGGTAACTGGGTTTCTGTGTGGTAGCAAATCTGTTCTTCTGCCACTTAGTTCCTCTCAACACCTTCCTGCTGCTTGAAGACAGTCAGCGAATTCCCTGGAGTGTCTCCCAAACAGCCACCTCCCGCCTCTTCTCCTGCCCCTCCTGGCTTTCAGATCATGAAGGGATGTCCCAGAGGATCTGCAATTTCCAGGAGAAGCCTTGAACCTAAGAGGCCAACCACTCTGGCGGTCGGCCCCACGGCTGAGCATTTCCCACTGCTGAGGTCACATAGGTGACTTCCCCCCACCCACCCGTCCTCACTGACCTGGCCTCCCTAGAACCCTCCTCTTCTCTGCCAAAGGTTTACAGTAAACGGCAGAGTTGAGATTCAAACCAACAGACCAACTGCTCCGTGAGGGCCGTGTCCTCACAGTCTATCTCGCGTGGCGCCTGGCACATGTAGGTGCTCAATACGTTTTGCTTATTTAATGAAAGAATGACGGAACTCCTGAATTCAACATTCATGCTTGGAAAACAAAACTCAGTAACGGCTCAGCAAGGTAGACTCTTAAATACTGTATGATTGCGCTATTATGAACGAAATATATCATGTAAACTCATGAATTAATTAGAATATAGGTCACCAGAAAATAGAATGAAGGCAGAGAATGGAAAGCTGATGGTTGATCTGTGCAGAATTGGTTGAAAGGTTGTAGATCTTTGGAAATGAATGGAAATGGTGAGAGCACATCATGCTGTCAGTGACTAGCAGAGCTACTGCATGGGTGTGACAGTGGTTGAAAAGGAAAGCCCAAGGACATTCACATTACTAGAAGGAAAGGTAAAAGATGTATCAAGGGACTGTATAACATAGTGAAACCTCATGAAAAATACGAATAGGAGTGATATTGCATACATAAGACTGTTTTTTATAAAATATAAATACAAATAAACTGGAGAGAAGGAAAGAGAATAGCAGTTATGTATGGCAGGGGAAGCATAGAGAGATTGAGGGGGGTTAGTTTTGTTTATTCGGTTGGTTTTTATTTTTTATTGTTATTACTACTGGAATAATGAAAATGCTTTAAAAACAATTGAGGTGATGAATGCACAACTACGTGATTATACCGAATATCATTGATTGAACACTTTGGATGGATTTCTGCTTTATTAATATGTATCAATAAAATTCATTTGTTAAAAAAACACACAAAACTGTTGTGACCTTCAGTGGTTTTTTTTAGCATTTCGGGGACCGGAGCAGGTGGGAGAGAGGGCAGGAGGCAGGGCAAGCCTGCACCTCTGCCGTCTCATTAAAATGTGCACTCACCACCACTCCACTGCGTCGTCTCTTTCCCCCCAGAGGCACTGCTGAATATTTGCTATAAGACAAAGTATGACTACCTGAAAATTTTGGTATACGATACGAAACAATTATGATTCATTTTGCTCTGCGACAGTTTGTGAATCATAACATTTCATGAAGTATGCCCTTGGAAACCTTCCACCACCACATCAGCTCGTGCCCTAACCCCGAGGGAGCTTTCCTCTGGCAGCCCTTTTAAGAAATTCTGGGGCAAATGAGGAAAGCCTTAAAACTTTGTCTTAGAGGACAAGATGGCAGGTTACAATCTTTGGACACCCGGTGGTGACTCCAGATGACGCGGCACAAAGGACCAAACAAGCGAAAGAGCATTTGCTGATCCTACTTAGAGGTGGGAAGAGCTGTGGAAGCAGAAAGAACAAAGCTGCCCTGGGGTCACCGAGGTGGGGGTTGAGGCCCTTCCTGTTGGGGAAGGGAACTGGAATGGGTTCCCCAGAGCTGTGGCATTTCATCTTCTTAAGCGTCAGAGCTTTTTCTATAAAATGAAAGATGAGCATTCCCGCCTCACTGAATATGTCTGGCACAGAGAAGGCACCCAAAAAATGGCAGCTATTCTTTCTGCTATTTTCCAGGCTACAGACTGTCTTTCTTCTCTCTGTGACAATTGCCTGGGACATTCCTAAACTGTTGGGTCCTGACTCAGCCTGGCTGTTCTCAGTTTTTGAGCTCCTAGGAAGGAACCTGGAGGAGTTGGCTAATGGGCTCTAGGTACCTGCCAGGCCTAACTTCTTAAACACCCAGAGCTGTAGCTCTGCCTTGCTCTTGCTTCTGTTTCTCTGTATACTTTGCAACTGGGTCACCCTCTTTCAGAGAGCTGGAGTAGATAATGACCTTGAGAACGGGTCCCAGTCCTGAATATAGAATCCTGCTCTTTTGAAGTCACCCATTTTCTTTGTGGGCCTAAAGGCATGTGTGTTTTTCCCTCTGGGGTCTGTGCCCCTCCTTCCACTTTGACGCTGCCTCTGTAACAACAGGGTTCAGAATTATTAATTCCTACTGCACAGCAAGGTGCAGTTTTATTACACAAAAAGGGGAAAAATATAATTGCTATCTTGAGTAATCATTTTCCGAAGGCTGCGAGCATAACCTTTAATTAATATTTCATCTACAGCCAGGGTGCGTAACTTGAATAGGGCCTAAAAATATTGCTGTCCCTGCACATTGAGATCATTAACTGTGAGACACGGAGCCAGTGTGGGTTATTTGATTGTTTGCAATTATTTCTAAAATTAAAAATCTTTAACCCATTCACCCATAACAAAATGGCGGGGTTGAGGGCAGAGGCTTAAGGAGATGCAACTCACGGAGTGGGATAAAGGTGCAAATTCCAAACATAATTCATTTCGGCCCCTTGCACGGGCTGGGGGGAGCCATTTCACCTGTCTGTGGAAGGGACGCTTGGTGGGCCAGCCGACTCACTGATCAAACTGGGCTCCTGAGGTCATTTTCTGTGGTGAGCTGTGCTGGACGGCCACACATCACTGGGTTTCAGGATGCGACGGGAAGCACAGTGTTTGATGTTTTCTGGGGCAGGGCCCTTGAGATTTTCAAAGTGCCTCCTGGGAGAGGGCCAAGGAATGTCGCCCTGGGTGACTTTGGAGCCTGGAGGGACAGATGCTCTTTTTGGGGGCAGGAAGGAGGACAGGTGAGGGCCTGGGGCTGGAGGGCAGGATGACTGGGGTCAGGGGGTGGGGGGGGGAGGAGAAGCGGCTCAAGGGCTTGGAGAAATGGAGGCCTTTGGTGTCTGGTGCTGATGTGACATCCTTCCTGGCCTTGGGGATTCTGGGTGGCTCCTGGGAGGTGACCCAAGGACTGCATGATATTAGCCGTGTCCATCTGCCCAGCCTTCCGTGGTTCACACATGATTTTGCAGTCAGGATACCATCTGATTACGCTGACAACTCTCTGAGACCCGTGGTGGACTGCGCTAACATCTGGGACAAGAGGCATTTTCCGAGGCCTTAGCATGAGCTGCCCTGCCCGCGCCTTGTCTCGTTGAATCCTCCCAGATGACCTGTGTGGAAGGGGACACCATCTTCATTTTACAGATGAGGAGACTGGGGCTTTGGGCTAAAACCATTGACTTGCCAAGGTCACGCGGTGGTAGATGAGCTGGGACAGGGATTTGGACGCCTGGCTCTGTGCCCAGGACTGGGAGATCCCTGGCATGTGTGGACGGCCAGCTCCTGGGCAGATGATGAGAGGCCCACCCCTTCCAAAGCTCCTTTGAGGCCAAAGGAGTCATCATCTCTAACCCAGGTGTGGAGTCGTGACCTCTCACCTGGTACACCTCACCCCAAGGGGCAGAACACTTAATTTGATAAACAATCGGGATTACTTAAAATTTTCCTACTCACTGGCCCTTGGTGTGGCTGGGTTTCTCTATTTTGGGGTGCACTGACCTCCTTAAAAAAGTAAAACAACTCATTGGCTAAGAGGTGTATTGCCATAATTATTGGGGATAAAAAGAGGGGGGTGGGATGTTTTAACTATTCACTGTCTTGGGATTTCTGGAAGTGGTCCGCTTTGCTTCTCGCACTTGCTCCAAAGTCCCTGGGTTGCCAGGAATCCCCTCCTCTGGGAGAAATGTCACTGGATTTGTCAACTGCAATGGGCAGCTGTGCCTTCCAGCCTCTCTTTTTATCTCCTCTGGGAGAAGAGTGCATTGCCCCACAGACGAGGATGGGAGGGAGGAAGTGGGCGTTGAGTGAACAGAGCCGGGATTGGAACCCAGGGCATCTGACTCCCTACCAGACGCTACCCTTCCACCCCAAAAGAACCACGTAGCAGGACCAGGGAGTCGCTCCAGACAAGGCCTTCCGTGCCACGTTGTGTCCCATGGCTGCACTTCTGGCAGCTCGAACCCAGGTCATCAAACCACTTTTATTTTTTTTTAAGATTTAATTTTATTTATTTATCCCCCCCTTGCTGCTTGTGCTCTCTGTGTCCATTTGCTGTGCATTTTTCTGTGTCTGCTTGTCTCCCTTTGTTGTGTCATCTTGCTGTGTCAGCTCACCGCGCCGCGCAGGCTGGCTTGCCTTCACCAGGAGGCCCCGGGATTCGAACCTGGGGCCTCCCATATGGTAAATGGGAGCCCTATCGATTGAGCCACAACCGCTTCCCATCAAACCACTTTTAAATATGTTTTTAAAAGAGTGATTTCATTTGGTCTATTTCCACCTTCACTCATTCCTTTTTTAAAACATTATAACATAATCCTTGCTTATAAAAGGTTTCGAGAGTTTTCTTCCCCGAGCCCACGCCTCAGAAGTGCCCACAGCGTATAATTTGGTGCGTTGTGTTCCAGACTCTGTTTCTATGCAAACAGGAACCTTGAAAGATATATGTAGGTAGACATACCCCCAGAATTTCCCATTTATACAAAATGGATATGTATAAATCTATTTATTAGAGCAATGTTTGTAAAGGCAGAAATGGAAAAGAGCTGAAGCATGCCCCTCAAGAGGCATTCAAAGGGATTTATGATGATACAGCGATTTGATAGAATTCCAGCTTGGCTGTTAGAAAGAAACATGAGGTAGTTTTCTGTGTGTGAGAGCTGCTTACACCATGTTGTTAAAAAAATAATAAAAAATAAAGCCAGAAGCTGAATTGTAGGCAGAAGATGAACCCACTTAATTTTGGGGGGAAGCTTTATGCGGATGTCAATGCCACACAGCCCAGTCAGACACAATGCCGGCCGCCCCTTGTAAGTTCCAGGGCTGTTTGGGTGGCTGGATTTTTCTGGTCCCAGCTGCCCGTGACAGTGTGAAGCCAGAGTCACCCTCTGAGGAAGTTATTTGCTGACTGACACGCTGGAGGGGAAGTACTGGCTGCCAGTGGAGTCTCAGCATAAATTCAAATAAGGTAAGTGAGCAGTGGGATGGACAGAGGAGGGGTGGCAAGGCAGAAGGGGGATTGTGACCCCACATTTGAACGCCCTGAAGAACAGAGCCTTACAATTGTTAAGCATGACCTAGGGAAATCGCTTCATCTTTACATATGCAGAACCCAAGGCCCAGAGAGGTGCAGTGATTTGTCTGAGGTCACACAGCAAGATAAAGATTGGGCTGGGGGTAAGACTTCTCAGTCTCCCCAGGGCTCTCTCTGGTTGTGACCCAGAAGCCTGGGTCGGGGTGGGGGTTGGGTGAAGACCCGGGCTGCAGCTGGCTTTTCCTTGGAGAGCCATCTCAACGTTCCTTATCCTCTTCCTTTCTCCCTCCTTCTGCCTGTACACTCCAGAACTTGTTCTAAATGCCTCCTTGACAGAGCTGAGGAACTTGGGGAAAACCCTGGGTGAGGACCCTGTGGATCCGTTCTCCTTGGAATCCTTGTATCTTTCTGGGGTGTTTGTGTGTGTGTAAGAGGAGATAAATGACTCTTAACCAAAGAAGTGTTTCAACTTACTCAAGTGCAGGAACCCCAGGCTGCCCTATCCTCCCCCCTGAGATTTTCCGCTCCCCCAGCCAGGCCTGCAGTCTGCCTGGAGGAGTTGTGCTTTTACCCCACCAGCCAGTCCGTCCCAGCAGAGCTGGAAGTCGGGGTTAAGAGATGCACGCTCTCAGAAATAGTAAACCACTGTTTTCTTGCCGGCTGTTTGCCCTTATTAATTCAGGTAGCAATTACCCATTCTGAATATTTGGCGACTAATTAGTTTTTCCCGTGGAGATGGCAGAATGAGGAATGCTTTGCTCTGACCTGATCCACTTTCTTAGTTTCCTGAGGAGCGGGTGGGGGGAGGTTGAGGGAGGGGAAGGAAAAAAAAAAAGAGAGTGAGAGTGCCAGAAGCAAATCTGCAGGATGCCTATGAAAGCCCCGTAGCTGCTGGGATCTTTGCTACAAATCTATAGGATGATAAAAATAACCCACCCAATGTTGGTTTTGCTCTTGCTTTCATCATGCCCGGCCCGTTTCCCCTGTGGGTGCAGCTCCTGGCAGTTTGCCTGATAATGGAGGTGGTGGTGTTCAAGGCTGCTAGCTGAGCCATATCACCTCTGCTCAGAGCCCTCTGCATCCACGTGGTGGCCAGAGTCCTGACGACAGGGACAGGTGCTGGCCGTGAGGGCGCCTGGTGAAGACCGGGAGAGCCGGGGCGGGGGACCTTGGGGCAGGAGGCACTCCATTCATCCAGGTGGCCCTTCTGCCCAAGCCAAGCTTTGGACGTTGTTTCTTATCAGCTGCTAAGCCCCTGAGTCAACATTTGGCCTTTATTTGCCCTTTTTAGCTCTTGAACTCTTTGTTGCTGGGGAAGAGTTGTCAACAACATCGTCTGTTCCTAGAGGCCCCTCTCAGAGAGGGTTCTGATAGCCGGGAAGGTTTCTAATTCAAGGTTCCCCCCAGCCCGTGCCGCCTCCAGAATAGGACTGATTCTCTTGGGGGATGGTGGTTAAGCTGGAAGTCAAGTACATCATACTGCTATATGTTTTCTGGGGCATGGGAAGAGTGGGGCCCATCTTGACAGAGAGGAGAGCACTGCAGCCCGGCCCTGGAGAGAGGGGCTCCGCTTGCCTCAGTGGGAGGCCTCCCTGGACTGCCGGGGCTCACCAAGCGGCCCAGCATCCTTAGAGGGCCTCACCTGCACCCTCCACCTGCAGAGAGCACCTGGGATCCTGGGAGTGGCAGACTTCCCGTCCAACATGGTGGTGGGTAGGCATGTCTGCAAGGCACTCTCCGCTTGCTTGTTGTTGTAGTTTGCTAAAGCTGCTGGGAGCAAGATAACAGAAATGGGTTGGTTTTTACAATAGGGATGTTTTTTTTTAGGAGGTACCGGGGATTGAACCTGGGACCTCATACGTGTGAAGCAGGTGCTCAACCACTGAGCTACATCTGCTCCGCTGCAATAGGGATTTATTAGGGGGAAAATCTCACAGTTCCAAGGCTGTGAAAATGTCCAATGCCGCCTCACTGAATTGCAGCTGGGGCGATCCTGGACTACTGCCACCTGGCAAGACAAATGGCAGGTCTGTGGGTCTCTGCCTTCTCCTCCAGTCTCACTGTCTCCCCTAGCTCCGCTGTGGGTGATCAGGCACATGGCTCATCTCACTGCGGGTCCGCCGGGCCTCTTTGCTTCACCTGCGTCTGTTCTGCTGTTTCCAGCCTCCGGACTCTCTCTTGGTCCCTCTGGGTTTCTTAGTCTAGAAGTACTGGAGTCCTGTCTCTTATGGCAGGTTAAAAAAGTGCTGTCTTTCTCTCTGTGTGTCTCCATTTATATAAGATTCCAGTAAAAGGATCAAGACCCACCCTGGGTCTTGAAATCTAATCAAAGGCCCTTAACTGAAGGGATCTAATAAAAAGTGATCTAATCAAAAGGTTCCTTGACTGAATCTAAACAAAAGGCCCCACATATACATGCATAGGAATGGGTTAGCTTCAGCACATAATTTTCTAGGGTGCTTACACCTGCACACCTCTCATCTCTACTGAAAGTTTCTGATCAGGTTTGGAAGCCCTCATGCCGGCCATCCTCTTCTTGCCAGCCTCGCTCTGGTGCCTGGTCCTTGCTGGGGATGGACTAGGTCACCTGCTGGCTGTTCCTCCTTCTCCCCAGCCCCATCAGGCCTGCACTGAGCAGCTTCCGACCAGCACCAGCTGGCTCCATTTGTCCCACCCACAGGACAACCTCCTCCCCTGCCCTACAGCGTTGCCAGCTCTCTGAGCACGTGTGTGCACACAGCTGGCGCCAGCCTTGTAGCTGTTTGGGAGTTCGGCTGTGGTCATTTGTATACAGTTGTGTCTGCTCCACCCCACCCCTTTCATTGTAGTTCAAGCCCAGGGACCTCCTCTTCTGTATTTTGGGGTTTCCCCTGAGTGCCTAGGATTGTTCTCTGTCCCCAGGGGGTGGCCGGTGCTTGGTCACACGAGCTGGTTTCCCTCACCAGCGGAGTCTGCAGTGACTCTACGAAGTGAAAGTGTGGGAGCCTTGGACCTGGCTTTCAGTCCCGGCTCTTCCACTTCCTCGTGACCTTGGGCAAGTTGCTTACCCTCCTGGGGCCCCGCTTTCCTCGTGACACCTGAGTTTGGGTGGGCTGCTGTGTATTTCGGGTCAGAGGGAAGCAAGTGCTCAGGGTCCCCAGCAGAGGAGAGGGAGTCTGGTGAGTGGCGACCCTTGCATAGCCCTTGGGATTTCCCTTTAATCTCTGCCCTCGTGGGGGGTGGGGTGGGGAGGGGGGTTGGAACATGGTTTCCTCCTCCTTGGAGCCATGAGAGCAGCTTCCCACCCTGGCCAGGAATGCACTGATTAGTCTGGAAGTCAGCTGGGGGGGGGGCCTCATGGGAACCCGGAGGCCAAGAGGTCAGGGGCGACTCCCAGGTGTTTTCCAGGTCCCCCAAGGGATGGAGTTTAAATAAACGCCATCAAAGAATTTCCAAGCCGGGATGGGAACTGGGGTTTGAGGCTTAGAGCAGCTGTCCCGACCGACGCCGTGGGCCCGGGGCTCGCTTCCTCCGCCACACCTGACAGCAGCCCTTGTGGAGCGTGGCGGCGAAGCTTCACACACAATCCCTTCAGCTGTCTTGGGAAATGCAAAAACACCAGGTGCGGGGCTGTCGGTTAGAGTTTCCATTTACATTACCTGGGGCTTTCTGTCCAGCTTCCCCTTCCCCCAACACCTTGCAGCGACTGACTTCACTTATACAAATGAACAGTAGGCGGGAGGTTCTTTCCAAACCGCATCTACCTGGGGAAAGTGTGAGCCAGGTAGACCCGGCTCTGGACTGCAGACTGACAGCAGGGGATCTACCTCCTGCTTGGAAACTGTGACCTGCATAAGGCAGAGCCATGCAATAGCTTGGGAAGCAGCTGATCTCTGGTTCAAATCCCTGCTCCAGCTCTCTGGCATTAGCTGGGTGACCTTGGAAATGAACATCGTTGGAAATGACTCATCTCTTAGGTTTCTCCTCTGAACGTGGGGACAATAATATTCTCTTAGAGCCTGGGGGTGAGGATTAAGCGAAGGAATGCAAATGACCTGGCGCCGTGGTTAATAAATGGTAGCAAATAATAATAATAGCAGCCACTTGTTTTAGGCTCCCTAGGTGCCAGGATCTGCGGAGCACTGAAAAGCAGCACTTCATTCGAACCTCACAGTGCTCATTCATGGCCTGGGTCAGTGGCATAATGACTGACGAGGAAGCTGAGGCACAGAGAAGCCACTTGCCCAAGGTTACATAGCTAGTAAGAGGCAGAACCGGAAGCTGGCTCACCTTTGTTCTCCTCGTGCTCCTCAGCTGCTCTGTCTCGGCTCACGCCTGGTCCCCCGGGGTCTCAGGCAGCTGGAATGACTTCACGGGGTTCTCGAGCTGTGGTTAGCATAAAGCCCCTTGTCACTTCTGGGGAAACCAGCTTTAGCACCTGCTGCCACCGCATCTGCAGATGAACTTGGCACAGTGGAAAAGAGGTGGGCTTGGGAGCCAGATGGACCTGCTCCCACATTCACCAACTGTGGCCCTGGATTTTGTTATGATGTTATTATGGAGACTATTTTTCAATCCTTAGCCTGGTTTCTTTCTGGGTTTTGTTCACTCAGCACACCTTTCTGAGGGGATTTTCCCAGTAAGTCTCTGGGCTAGATGAACCAGATTTAGTCCCCACTCACTGTCTAGTAGAGAGTGTAGGTGATGTGTGATATGTAATTATAAATATATAAGGAGTAAAACAAACAAAAATAGAACCAGAAAAGGGTGATTAGAGAGGCACAGGTACAACAAATCATCATGAGTACAGACAGAAACCCCCCAGGGTAGACACTCTGGAAATGTTTGTTGAATGAATTGGAGGGAATCAAAGAAGGCTTCCTAGAGGAGGTGACATTTTAGCTGAGCTTGAAGTAGATGAGTCAAGTCTTGATTAGGGAGAGAGGGTGGAGCCCGGCATCTGGCCAGGAAGATGCCTTGCCAGGGCTACACAGCTTCCAAACTGCAACCTATTAAGGGGTCCACTTGGGAATTGTTTTGTCATGAGCTGTGTGTTTGGGATTGGTGAGCAGCACATGGTGGCTGAGTTCCTGGTGGAAAATAATAAAGATCCATCTGTTTGTTGAATAAATATTGACTTACCAGGTACCTGGCCCCGTGGGAGGCTCTGTGAAGACCAAGGTGAGGCTGTGAAGGTGCTGATGAGCTAGTGGGGGAACCCAACTTGGGAGCCAGCCAGAGCCCCAGGGTGTCCCAGGTGCTGGGGTGGGAGGCCTGCAGGGGGTTGAGGGATCTCGAGCAGGGAAGCGGAGTTTGGGGAAGGCGGGCACGGCACAGGTGTGTCTTGCAAGGTGAGCAGGTGTTGCTAGAGAGAGGGAAGGGCCTTCCAAGCTGGGAATCGGTGCGAGGGAGCTGCCACGTGGACATGTGAGAGCCTGGTGGGTAACAGAGCAAGGATGCCAGGTGGAATGGGCACTTTTATTGTTTTTAGGGCAGTGCTCTTCAGGTTTCACTGAGCGGAAGAATGAGCTGGTGAAAGTGCAAATTCTTGGGGCCCGCCCATCCAGAGATTTTTCTTCAGTAGGGTCTAGGAAGGCATGTTTTAGTTTTGTGGCTGTGTTTTTTTGGCACCCCAGGAAATTTTCTGATGCTGGGTGGTCCCCAGGTATAGCGCAAACCCTGCACTAGGGGCTGGGTAGCTCCTGAAGCTGGAAACTCTTTAAAATCCACAGCACTGCTGCTTCCTCAGGAGCCCTGGGAAGCTGGTCCGCAAATGGCTTGTTCTCTTCTGGCCCTCCTTGGGACCACTGATGCTTCGGAGAGGGATGACAGGGAAATCAGGCTTGGACTCGGAATTCTCTCTTCATTCAGGGTGACAGTCTGACAGCTGGCATTTCATTTCATTATTTCATTCATTTCATTTCATGTCAAAGTATTTCTTTGTATCTTTCCCAGTTCAAGTAAAGATTTCAGACGCCTTCTAAGAGTATAAAAACATATGCACGTAGCATTTCATTAAAAGGGGGGTGAAAAAGAGATAGAAAAACAAAGCAGGGGACAGAATAGAAGAATGGCCAATAAAGCTCAGTTACCTTGAATGTAATTTCCTTTAAACCTGTTCTAATTTCTTTCAGGGTTTATGGCTACTTTGTGGGCTCCGTGGAGGATTAGGATTTAAGTTGCCAGGGCTCCTTCCGCTGCAAAAAAAAAAAAAAAAAAGCCTTGCATCTCTATAGAAGCGAAAGCAACCAAATCCGTACTTGATTTGTCTAATGAAATGTGCTTCTTAGTAGGCGGGCGATGTCGAGGAAGTATTGTCTAACGGTGAGAAAGTCTGGATTCCCGAGCACTGCCAATGACTTTTTGTGCCTGTGAATGAGGGTTTCCCGCAGTCGCTCTGTAAGCACAGCTCTGAATGGGTGGCAGCTGGCTGCAGTGCCATTTGGCCTCTGGACCTGATGACAAGGTTCCCAGGCCAGGGAGGCCTGTCAGCCCCGAGTCAGCCTCCCCCAGGCTGGGGGGGCGTTCTTTCTTGCCACTGGACGTTTTTGGGCAGTCGTAGGTCCGGGTCTTGTAGAGTCTTTGGCAGAAGTACACAATTATGTGTACTTTGGAATCTTTCATGGGGGTATAAATCCGTGGTGAAAAAAAGCCCTTAAAAAGAGTGGACCCAAGTTGGTGGGATTTTTTTGTCCTGAAGCCTGTGATCTTTAGACTGTAGGTAGATCCTTGTCTATCTGCCCCCTCCCCCCTCCCCCCAATTTGCTGTTGTATTCCCAATAGACTGAATCAACAAATGAGTGAATGAATCTCTGGGCTGAGCTCCTCTTTCATTAAAATACAACAAATTAAATGATATCAAGCACCATCACAAAAACCCCACGTCTCCAAGGTGAATCCACACTGCAGTTTTTGTCTGCCTGGAATCCATCTCAGGAAGTCAGCTGGAGGAAGCCGTTCCTGGGATCTGCTGTCATTTAAGTCAGTGTCTTTGGAATAATGCAGTTGAGTCCTCCCCTGTGATCTTTCTTTTCTCCATTCCTGTAATTTCCTCAGGAATACTATTCCAATGCAGCATCTGGTATTTTTCATGAGGTCCTGGCTTTGTCTAAATAGTAATTACCAAACAAAACCAAAGGGAAGTCTTCTGTAAGGAGGCTGCTTACAAATATTTGCCACTTTCACAATCATTCATTGGTGATGTAAAACGTATTCTTAGCTCCTTCAATTACCCCTTAAGCTATTTCTTTGAGGGCTGTGGCTGAGAGTCTTCTAATTGATACCTGCCTCGCCTTTGGGGATGGTTTCTTTCATCGGACACATTCCTTAGAGTCCCTTCTCTCCTCTCTTCCACTCCCACCCAGCTGGACTTTGCCAGATCTTTGAATGTTGGCTCCCCCCATACAGGTTACTGAACCCCAACCCCCCGCCCACTTGTTTCCTGGGGGTGAGGTCACTCCATTGATGATAGACATTCTGGGCAGCCTTGGGAGCCTACCCAGCTCCTGCCAGGGCTCTGAGGATGGGGCAGAGCTCAGGCCGAGCTGCCCACGTCACCCACAGGAGGGACACGGGTAGCTGTGTGCAGCAGCTCAAAAGGGTGCAGGGCGCTGCTGGTGCCGCGACCTGGTCCGTCTCCTACGGGTCGCTCTGCCCAGCCCGGAGCCTTGGATTTCACAGAGGAAGGTGTCACAGTAGAAGAACTAGGGTGCTGGAAGGGGTGAACACTAGAGCTGGGTTCCATGCTGGGGATCAGCAGATGGTTGTGGGGTGGGAGAATTGGTGCGGTGGGTTCGGTCTAGCCTTGGTGGCAATAGCTGTGGGTCAGGAGATTGACCAGTCTGAGTCTGGCAGCAGCAACCTCAGTGGGGTTGGAGCTGGATACCAGCGGTGGCCTCAGATTGGGGGTGTTTGGCAGCTGGTGGGTATCCCAGAGGGAGTGGTCAGCAGAAAAGGTGGCTCGAGACAAACCCCTCCCTCCCGTCCTCCCTCCCTCCTTCCCTTCTTCCTTCCCTCCCTCCCTCCTTCCGGTCTTTCTTTGCTTCTTTTACTGACTCATCATCTACTCTGTGTGTGGCTTTGTGTTGGGCACTGGAAAGAAGGCGAATTTGGCAGGGCCCCAGCCCTCATGGGGTCTCTGGCTTCTGGCTTATTTATTTATTTATTAAAATTATTTTTAAAGAAGCTTTAGATTATGTAAATGTTACATAAAAATATGGGGGACCCCCATACACCCCGCTCCCCCTCCCATACCCTCCCCCACTAACAACATCCCTCATCAGTATGGTACATTTGTTACAATTGATGAACACATATTGGAAGCATTGCTGCTAACTATAGTTTATGTTATAGTTTACACTTTGCAATGCACAATTTTATAGGTTTTGACAAAATGTATAATGGTCTGTATCCGTCATTGCAGTGTCATACAGCACAATTTCAATGTCCCCCAAATGCCCCCATGTTACACCTATTCTTCCCTCTCCCTCCCCTCAGAACCTCTTATGGCCACTGCCTTGATATCAATGATACAAATTCTTCCATTGTTAGAATAAGTCTACTTTAGTCCATAGTTGCATTCCCCCCTTAGGTTTGTTCATTCCTCAGTCTCGAGGATTTTCGGATGGTGATGCCCACTCTGTTTCTGATTGAGAAGGGGCTTAGATCCCATGGAGCAGATGGATGGGACTGTCTTTCTTGCAGTTGCAGACACTCTCTATTCCTTGGGATGGTCGTTGTCCACCATCATCTCCTTGTTAGTTGTCCCGGGTGAGTCCAATGAACTGGAGAGTAGGTGCTGCAACTCTGCTGAGATTCAGGACTCAACCGGCATACGAACAGACCAAGATTTAAGTCTCTGGGACTATCTGCGGATGCTGGCTTAGTAGGGAGAGGCACTGTCAGAGGCCTTGGTAATTCACCAACCATGAATATATTCGACGTCTTCTCAGGTCTGTGGGCTGTACATTATTGGGGTAAGTAAAGCCTATCTTCTCCTATAAAACACAGTACCCCCTTTTGCCCCTAAAATGACAACTTTGAAATATCCAGAAGTTCCTCTGTTTCTAAAAGGTTGATATAACGTATGTAAGGTAGTGTTGTAGATTCTACGGGGCTGCAGAAATGCATAGAACTTCAGGAGCAAGCCCCGGTTCTATCAATTAATTAATTGCCATGGGGTACCCACTCCATGCCCATCTTAGGCAAGGGTGTTATATAATTTTATAAGCATAGTTCACATCTCTAAGAGTCTTCCTAGATGCAACTCTAAATTTTTTTTTGCCAAACCCAACTTCCCTCCCTCCCTCTCTTCCTCCCTTCCTTCAATCAATATTTATTGGGTACCTACCATATTCCATGTACTAGACCAGGCCCTGGGGAATCGAAGGGGGAAGACATGCCTACTGTCAATGAGGAGCTTGGGGTCTCAGAGGCGCTATGAGTGGAGAAATAAGTCTTTTGAAGGATTGCTGCTCCCAGACTCCAAGAGCTCTGCCTCCTGAACCAGGTTCTCCATCCCCTCCTCAAAGGCTTCTTTAGCAACACCAGGTCCTAACATCTAGTCACAGTGGTCCTGGCTTGTCCTGGGGCACCACCGCATCCTTTTACAGTACCTCTTTCTCCTCAGTGTGGTTGAGGTTCTGCAGCATCTGCATCCCCAGGGAACCTGTTAGAAATGCAGAGTCTCAGGCCCACCTCCAAACCTGTGAATCTGCATTTTAACAGAATCCGCAGGTGATCCCTTTGCACAGTAAAGCATGAGACAGTGCTGCCTTAGTCCTTATGCCTCTTGAATTCACACAAAAAATTCTGGGGGAAGATCAGAAAGAAACGGACAGCCTGGCCCACTTGCCATCCTGCCTGGGAGGATTTTCAGCAAATGCACGAAGCTGGTGTTTGCGCTGAAGCCAAGCAGGGGAAGCCGCAGGTATCCTCTTCTCAGGCTCGCAGCCTGGGCCAGTTTCTTGGCATTAAAAATGGCAAGGAAAATGTTTGCTGCCCAAGGTTCCTACAACACCTTCGCTGATTTCTGGAAGGATCTTGGGTGAGATACTTCCCCTTTTCGAGATTGTTTTCTCCTCTAGACGATGGGGATGACAAAAATACCTTTATTTCCTGGGTTATTGGGGGCAATGACCAGATCTCCAGTGTATGGATGGAATGTGTGAACTGGGTGTGATCTGGGCCCTCCTGACCAGACTCCCTGGGGAGCACTTGGGCTCTGGAGATGAAATGTCCAGGGGTCTGTCCAGGAACCAGCATGATTCTCATTGCTACCAGCAGGATTAAAACGCTGCTGCACAGAGCTGATGTGAGTATTAAATCAGATTATGTTTCCCAAGCTCCCGAGCAGCAGCTATTATTTTTATAACAATTTGCTTGTGTAACTGCCCTGTGTGGAGAGCCAGGGGGCTGCTGGCTTGGGAGGGGGGCCAGCCTCTGACTCATAACCAGAGATAGGTGGGGGCAGGTTGATGAAGGGGCCACTTTTGGTGGCGGCAATGTCTTCTAGATTGTTCACAAAGGCACCGTTTCCCACATGGTACTCAGGCCCAGCTTCCTGAAAGAATCTATAAGAAGCGCAGAAGTTAACATGACATGTTGCTAAGTAAATTTCTTTCAAAAGGTGTTCTATCTCTCTGAGGTAATGACAGATGTGAGCGTTGCTATGGTGACAGGTTGTCTGTTTGGAAGAGCACAGCACAATGGTTAAGCTGGCTTGCCTACAATTTGCAGTCCTAGAAGGTAAGGCTCCTCCCGAGAAATTTTAGGGAGGGTTCTTCTTCCCGTCTTGTTCTTATTTCCACAGCTGATTTTATTTTGTGTCTTGGGTAACTGGGCGAGATGGGGAAATCATTGCATATATTCAGAAGAACAGAACCTAGGCACGGTGCATAGTTGAAAGGCCGGTGTCTTTTCGAGAATTGAAAGAGGTTTAAAAAATAAGATTCCTTGAGGAGCTTAAAGCATTGAAGAGTTAGATGGTCTGCAGTCCTTTCAGAACATTCCACTAAGCTGGGATGACTGTTTTGGTGGCAAACAACACTGGGATTTTGCTAGACAAGGAGCAGAATCTGTAGCTGGCCCTGAATATATTTCCTGCACATGCTGAGTGCCTGCTGTCTACACTAAGGGACATGAGAAAGGAGGGGATGGCGGGTGGGTTGAATGATACATGGTCCCTGATCTCTGGAAGTTCAGAGTGGGAGAGACAGGCAGACACAGACAGACTGTGGGAGAGGCATAAAGTGCTCTGGGAACACAGGTGGGGACAAAGGGTCTGTGTGCAGCGGCGGGGGGGGGGGGGGGGGGGGGGGCGGGTGGCGGATCAAACCCACTGGTGGCAGTCTCAGAAGTCCTGTGGAAGTGGTTGGGATTTTGGAGGGACTTGAAGGATGGACTGGATTCCAGCAGGAAGTGATGCAGGAGAGGCATATAGGAGGTAAAGGTGAGGCAGAGAACGCCGGGTTGTGGGGGGCACATTGCACAGTCTGTGGTGGCCATGGTGGTGTGTAGTGGATGAGTTTGGAAAAGTTGACTGGAGCTGGATGGCCGAGGATATTCAGTGCTGGGTTGAGGAGTTTGGACTCTATTCCACTGAAGATTTTTTCGCCTGGGAAAGTGATAGATCAATGGGGACCATTGAGGTCAGCAGAGTGAGGGGGCTTGGAATGGAGGGCTGGGTGGGCGGAACCCCCAGATGGGGAGCCTAGGGAAGACTGTTGCAATAGTCAGGGCTCGAGGTGAAGGGTGTCAGTACTCACTCCTGGCCAGACTGACGCGGAGTCCCTGGCTGGCAGTCCAGCCTCGGGCTGGTTTCCCACACCTTTGGGCATTTGCCTCCAGGTCTATGGACTGGGTCTGAAGATGCAGTTCTGCCCTAAGCCCCTCAGAGGGCTCCCATACTTAATCAGGGGGATGACCCTCCCTTACACAGATTGGTTGTGTGCCAGAATTCTCCCCTTGGTTCTGCCTGGAGACCTTTCTCATGTCCCAGAATGCTCCTCTCCCCACAGGACCCCAGACCCTTGTCAGCTCTGACCTGGCGCGGTTTTCTTCAACTCGGCTCCTCTAACCCAGAGACCCAGGTCTGTCTGTGGCTGAACACCGTGGACAGACACCTTCCTTGACTGACTTGGTCGGGAGAACAAGGAGCATAAAGAGAGGAGGGTCACCCAGAACAGGCTCTAAAGAGAGGTCGGTACCCACTCGAGCCCAGGACACTCAGTGTGAGAACAGTGTCCACCAGAAACTCTGCTGGAGCATGCAAGGGCCTCTGAGATAACAGTCATGTGACCAGACACACATAAAGCAAAAGCAAAACAAAAACAAAACAAACTGATGGAACCCCCAGAAGGTGAAGGGCAGTTGAAAGGGCACCTTCGTTCACCATGAGGAGCTTTCCTTCTTGGATTCAGCACTCTCCTCTAGCTTCCTGCTCGTCTCCACCTGGTTTCCCAAGTGAAGAGAGAGCCCTGGAGAGCCAAATAGTATCAGTATGTTCTAGGTTGGTGCTCTGTTAGCCTGAACCCCATTTTCCTCAGCCATAAAATAGAAACAAATAATACCTGCTCGGGCTACCTCAGTGCACAATCCAAGGACAGGTGAATGCCAAAGGATTTGTAAACTCTAAATTATGAATCAATTCTGTGGGATTTGAAAAATTAAAAACAACATTATTTTGTTCCAGAACATAACATTAATACATGTTCATAACTTACCATTTGGAGACTCCAAAACAAAACAAAACAAAACAAGAAAATAAAACAACTCATTATACATCACCCAGATGTAAACACTCTTTGTATTTTGTTATATTAACTGCTTTGTTTTTTCTATGCCTAGACATAACATTTTTCTACTTAGTTTTACTTCCTTTGGCTGAAATTGATCATACTCTATGTACGGTTTTGAAGACATTTCTCTTCATTTATAAACGTGTTTCCTTGACAATAAACCTTGTAATACAGCATCATCTACTTGGCTGCCTATACTTTTATCCTATGTATATAAACCACATTTTATTCAGCTGATCCCGTTAAGTTTTTATTGAGGTTGTTTCCAAGTTTTCTATTATAAACAATGTGGCAGTGATCTTCTAATTTTGCTATGTACCTCTGCCTTTTGAACTGAACAGTTTTTATGTGCGATATATTAGCTTAGGCAATGTTTTTATTCTAGTAAAAGTATTCTCAGGTTTTCCTATCCGCTCAAGCCTGACCTGCCAATTCTTCACTCTGAGCAGACTCTAGTCTTTATCCTGACACTTTTTGGGTTCCGTGGCTATACTTTGATTTTTTTTTTTTCCAGTTTTCCTTCTTTCTTGAATGAGAAAAAAATTGCCCCTGCTTCTGAGAGCAGAAGGCATCATAAGAAAAAGTGGTGTTGCTCATTTGTTGGCACATCAATGAATGACCCTCTTATCTGCTGTGCGATGCACTCATGGACCTGACGGTTTCTAACCAGGGCCAAGCCATAAGTTGTCACTGCTGTGGTCACAGGAACTCTTTCTTCTCAGGCTCCAGCTCTGAGCCAGCTTCCCTGTGGTCAATCCCCAGCTGCTGCTGCTTTTTTTTTTTTTTTTTAGTAAACTTTATTTCAACTTCAAAAAAACAAAATAACAGAAAAAAGACAACTCAACAAACCATGGAAGCCTCGCCTTAAAAAGTCCTGTCCAGGTACATTTATCCTATCCAATCCCCAAAACAAACTCAACTGTTTTTCCAGTGTTCCGAAAGATGAGCTCAAATTGGTCAAATGACATGACTGAGGTCTCCTTGTTAATGAAAAAAAAAAAATTAAGAAAGGGTGCTTGATCATATCCACATCTTATAAAACTAAATCCCATATTCTTTTTTTTTACCTTTAGCATTGATATAGTACCTTCTTTGCCTTTGCTACAAAAATATTACAATATTACTGTTAACTATATTCTATAAGTTACATTAGTTGTTTTTCCCCACCTATCACCATATTCTTAACACCCTGTAATAGAGGAACATTCTTGTATTTGCATTATTAACCACAATCCTCATCTACCACTGAAATCACTGTGTTATACAACCCCTAGCTGCTTCTAGTCTATTTTATCATCACAGCGCAGCAAGGCAGCTAAAAGATATCAGCCCCAGAGCAGGCACCCCTCTTGTTTTCCTAGTCCTTTGATTTCCTGATCACAGATGCGAAGTTTTAACCCCTGGAGGATAGAACGCACATCCCCATTGATAAAATCTTCCTGCCTTGTATTCACGGCTTCCTTGTACATGTAAGAAAAAAATACTGACGCCTTAGAGGGGTCTTTGCCTGCGATTTTCTCTGTGTGGGGAAATATACCTACAAGCCACTGTGGAATCGGAAGGTTGTCGGGAGAGAGCGGAGTCCGAGCTGGGGAACAGTTTATAGGGTTTGAATGCTTAGTGACATCAGGCTCTGATGCAGTTATCTCCCCATCTCTACCATGAAGTGGACCTGGCATTGGGACTGGACAATTAAAATCCATTGCTCAGACAGACTCGCTTCTCTTCTGGATCCCTATTTTTCGGGATTTCCATTAATTATCCTACTAATTTGAAAGAGGCTGCCTCCACTTTCTCCCTAGTTCACATAGATCTTGGGGAGGCCCTGGCCCCCAGATAAATGGAGATTTTAATGAAATTGTTCAAGCTTCTCAACACACTCTAGAAAATGATTTTTTGGGGGAGTTTTGCTGAGGGTTATGCTTACCCGTTGGCTGCTCTCTGTATGTATGTAGGGGGTTACTTTGGCTTCCCCCTTGCCTTCCCTTGCACCTTGTGTGCTGTCCAGCACATAGAGAGGAACTACAAGAAGCTTTATTAGCTGGAAATACTGTCCTTCTGCCTCCAGAACTGGACCGTTAGACTAGAGTGAGCATCGCTAGAGGCAGACGCAGGCTGGTGGGGCCTGAAGCTTTTATAATTTTTAGGGTCCTCTCTAAGATGAAAGCACAATATTTCACAAACAAAATTAGTTGTAAGAGTGAAAGATTTATTTAGAAAGCGCCTGGATAGGTGAAGCCCTTGATGAACTGCACAGAACCTCCACCTCTGGCTGTGGGTGGGTGTGGGCTCCAGAGGACCCGAGACCACAGACCATGGGCTCTCAGGGCTGGAGGGGGCCTTAGCGGTTATCATGCCTAAATGTGAAGTCATATGTTTACACATCTACACCAGTAATTCGTGAACGTGCACTTATAAAAAAAGAAACAATGCACAAGAATATAGAGTGAAAAGGGAAAATCCTCCTCCAACTACTCTTGCCCAACCTCCTTCCTCCCAAAGCCAGGGTGGGGGGTGGCGGTGGTGATAGACATTTGGGCTTATTTCCACTGGGTGCTTTTAGAGTGATCGTCTTTTAATGAATTTTTTTCTTTTTTGCCCGTATGGGAGTATTTTCATGGAATAGATAAGTAGGAATGATTTGCTGGGTAAAAGGATAAGGATTTTAAAATTTTGATAGATTTCACAAATTATCCTTCAAAAAGACTACACCTGTTTACACTCCTATCAATGATATAAAAGTCCTTCCAAATACTCTTGTATCAATTTTTTCCGGTGTGATGGATGAAAAATGATAGTGTTTTTTTTCAATATTGATGTTTTAATATGGACGTGCATGATTGCTAATGTGGTCGGGCATTTTTATTTCTTCCCTGCGAATTACCTGTTCATATCTATTCCCTAATTTACTATTGGATTGTTGGTCCTTTCCATTGAATGCGTAGATGCTCTTTGTATTTTTCTGTACATTCATCCTTTGGTTGTTAAATGTGTTGGAAATACTTTTTACCAGTCTGTCAGCTGGCTTTTAACTTTGGTTTTGGAGTGTTTGATCACAAAGAAGATTTATATGGTCAAATTTGTTAATCTCTTCTTTTACGTCATTTTTTTTTTTTTTAAAGATTGATTTATTTACTTGATCCATTTTAAAC
>JAQZBX010025999.1:8414-20031 GCA_029593785.1 Cabassous unicinctus | reverse complement strand
GTTTGTTTAAGTTCAATGACTAGCGTATTTGAAGTAGAGCAGAGTATTTGTTTATGGGTGTAATAAAAAAATAAGGTGGGTGAATTACGAGAGCACTGAAGTCCTTATTAGAGAGGATAGACTTGATTCTAGAAGGAAATTTAGAGAAAACTTGGTTTTAAGATATTTTCTTCTTACATGGGGATAAGTTTGGGTATTGGGGATGTTTGAAGGTGGCTGGTGGGTGGTGAGTGGTCCAGAGTTGGAAAAAAGAGGGAAAGTAATATAGCATATTCTACTTCTAAGACTCCATCCTAAGGAAATTATTAATTATGGAAAAAATGATTTAAATACCTAGCATGGGATTTAATAAATTATATTTCTAGTTAGAATTCTGTATGTTGTACCATGTATTTCTAGATGTTGTACCACTCAAAAGAATGTTTCCCCACAAATATTTAGCGATAGGTGGTTGGGAGCCGCTCATAAAATATTAAACGTAAAGTTATGTTTATATAACTGGTATTGTCTGAAACAAACATGATATTTTTCTTTAAAAATTTTGTAATTCAATCTTTACTTCTTAAAAAGAGGTTAACATTGGTTATATTATAACAAGCAAGCATTGCTATCTGTTGAATGTACTAAGGTTAAAGCTAAGCTGCTATAGTAGAGAGACCCCCCAAAAATCAAGGGCGTAAAGAAGACAGGCATACATTTATTTCTCTCTCCTGTAATCATCTGGATGGTCTAATTTTGAGTATCTCCACTTCACCAGGTCATTAAGGGAACCAGGTTTCATTTATCTAGGGACTCTACCTTCCTTCAGGTTACTTTTCTTTCCTTAATGATTAACGCTGGGTTGCTGTCATGTCCCTGTTCTAGCCCATTGGAAGGGGAAAAGAGCAACAAATTCAAGCAACTCTGTTTTTAAGGATGTAAAGTGAAAGTGACTCACATCACTTCTGTTCTTATCCCATTAGTTAAAATATAGTCACATGGCCACACCTAGCTAGGAGACATCGTGGAAGAAGGGTGTGCTCTGTGATTTAGAGGAAGAAGGGAAAAAGGGATACTTGGGGACAAAAGTAATCTTTCCCACATCTTGTAGAACATAATGGTCCTGCAGCGGGAACCTTTTATTGACTGTTGCCAGAAAACCAAGGGTTTTGGGGGTTTGTCTTTAGGTCAGTAATGGAAATGCACTGTGTCAACATTCTAGTTTCTTAATTGAGCAACCAGGTAATCAAGTATAAAGAGAGCTTCTCACCATCAGCTCCCACCCCACACCCACCCCAGCACTGTCCTAGGGCAGGTCCCAAGACCAAGACAGGCAGGGTCTCTGGATTTTTTCCTGCAAACTTCTCAGCTTTGTGTAAACCTTTTTTATCTGCTTCAATAAAGTTTAGGGAAACACTGAAAGCCTGAAGTCCCAAGTAATATTAAAAGTGACATAAAAATCTTTTGTCCTCAAGCAGATTCTGCTTTCCATCCTGCAAAATTTCCACCTGAGAAAAGGAAAAATATATATAGCAAACTACCCACAAATAATCACCTCTAAAAATTATCCTGCCACCACCTTGCTAGAACCATGTGTAAAATCAGAACCAATTTCCTTCAGTACGTGGACTGTCTATTTTGAATTCTCAGAAGTTTTTTTCCTTCCTAGTTCCTAGTTATTGGTCATATTTTAGAGTGTTGAAAAGGAAAGCTCGGATAATCTCCAGCTAAATGATGTATTCTGTATGAATTTCTCTAGGAATTAAAAAAAAAAAAAAAATGCAGCAAGAAGAAAACGTGAAAGAGGAAAAGGTCACTTATCTAACTGACGTACTTACAAAGTTTGCCCGTGATTTAAAATAAAGAATCTGGAGGCCTTGGGAAAGTGTGGAAGGGCCTTTAATCCTGAAACCTAGGGCACCAGATGGATGTGGAAGAGTTTGGGGGGGGACCTCAACAGAACTGAGAAAAAGGGGGTGGAAATCCACCCAAATCACTAAAACAGTAAATGGGTTCCATTTCTTTCTCTAGGCAGCTTCCTCCCCACCCACCTCCTGAGAGAATAAAACCCTCTCTATCAGTTCATTTGAGAAAACTTCTTACTCTTCAGTTCTTTGCCTGACTTCCAAACATCAACATTTCAAATTTAGAAATTTGTCATTTTGTCTGTAGATTTAACCCAAATCAGCAAAATTTTTTAATTTAAGAGAACTGTTTTAACACAATAAAAGCCTGACCCAAATCAGCATGTGCCCAGTCTGAGTGTGTGAGCCACCTCTCAGCAGACACTTGGGAGGGCCTCAATATAAATAAACAAAGGATCTCGATATTTAATTTCAGTGGAGATGTGGCGAACGTTTTCCCTTTATTTTTCCTGAAGATGTAGTGTCGTAGCAACTTTCCAAGATGCTATGGTTGACATCTTTATTAATGATCTTGCAGAGACAGCAAATGGCACTTAAATGAAGTTCACAGATGATGCTAAATTAAGAGCTGCTGCTAATACCAGTAAAGACATAGTAATGAATAAACCCGCAATGGTTAAAAATACAGAGAAGGAAGAGGGGGGCGGATAGATAGGAAACATCTGAAAGTGATACAGAACATGCACATTTTAAAGGAGATCTATTTTAGGCTAAATATAAAGACACTGCCTCATGGATGGAAGCAATCACACATCCCTTCCTCCTGATTCCTGTGGAACTGAACTTGGAGCAGCATGTCTAATTTGGGGCACTGCATTCAACCTGGAGGAGTCTGAGAATAAAGAACAAAGCCAAACTGAGGATCACAAAGTGCGATGCAAATAAAAAGGTTAATGGGGATAAATATTTATAATTTCAAGACTAAAGAAAAGTCTGCAATTATTTTAAAGGTGCAAACACTACAAAGAATAGCAATTATTTAGCTTAGGAAAAGGCTTGCAACTAGAAATAATGAAGTTAAATATGGCATTACTTCAGAAATACCAGGAAATTTTTCCCAGCCACAAAGACGATTAGGTCATAGCAGTAGGTACAAACATCATTCTTCCAGAACTTTCCTTTCTGAAGGGAAGATGAATAGTAAACTGAAGGATTGTAAGGTAATTTAAGAGAAAGCATTAGCCCACTGGTGAGCAAAGGGCAGAGACCTTGGGCTCAGCTGAACCAAAGCTCCCAAGGACCTTGAGTGCACTGTTGCCAGCCCAGGCTTGCAAAGCCAAGGGGATGTATTGCAAGAAAGAAGGAACAACTATTTCTAGAACTCCTCCTTCCAGTCTTGGAAAGGAGAAGCAGAAAAGACTTCATTCATTATTATGGGATCTTATGAATTTTGTCCCTTCAAAAGATGTCTACTCCTAACCCTGGTTTTGTGACTGACCTCATTGGAAAGTAGGCTCTTTAAAGATGTTACAATGAGGCTAAACTGGATTAGGGTGGGCCCTGATTCAATAGGACTGGAGTCCTTATTAGAAGAGGAAATTTGGACACACAGAGAGAAGACATCCATGTGATAGAAGCTGAAATTGAGGTATTTCACAAGCAAAGAAGCCAGTGCTGGAAAGCCATGGCCAGAACCCTACAGACTTCAGGAGCAGCAAGGTGCCCTGCTGACACCTTGATTTTCAACTTCTGGCCTCCAGAACTGTGAGGCAATAAATTGCTCTTTAAAGACACCTAGTTTGTGGTACTTTGTTACTAAGACATGGGAAATGCTTAGAAGAAATCTGACCCATATTCTTGGTGTCCGCTAAGAATTAATTCTTCTGTGATGGAAAACAGCTTACTAGGGATAGACAAATCTTTGAATTTTGGCACATTCCGGTAACAATGCTCTTACAGTTGCAGTTATAGTTATGACATACTCTAAGGTCTGAATTTCTCCTCCTTTCTCTTCAGGTTGTTTTGCAGGGGTCTTAGCCTTTTTTTTTTTTTTTCCCCCATGGACCCCTTTACCAGTCAGGTGAAAACCACAGACTATAGCAGCAGAGAGTTTTATGACACTCAACATCGGAGGTCAAAGAAAATAAAGATAATAATTTGATTTTTTTCAATTCAAGCTCACAGACCCCCTTAAATCTTTCCATGGACCCCTTGGGGGTCTGTGGACCCCTGGTTTAAATAATCATATAATAGAGCAGCACAGCATTGCTGAGGAAGAGACTGAACTCAAGACCCACCTAGCAGCTATGATATCTTAAGTTATTCAACCTCTGAGTTTGTTTTTCCACCTGTAAAAATGGTATAATATCTAAAGATTGCCATTTATCTATACCACCTGAGATCCAGGGATCTTCCTTATCATCTAAACAAATTAGAGTTCCATTAGCAAGGGAGAAGGTGGGAAAGGGATGGCATACCAGGCAAAGTTCTTGATTATGTGCAACGAAAGCCAACTCTGGTGATGAAACAGAAAAGGAGTTGTGATACTTAGCATCGTGTGTCATCGTGGCTAGGCTCTGGTACCTAGTCACTCAATCAAATACCAATCTAGGTATTGCTGTGAAGGTGTTTTGTGGATGTAATTAACATCTACAATCAGCTGACTAAGCAAAAATTATTTTTGATATTGTGGGTGGGTCTCAGCCGGTTAAAAGGCCTTAAAAGCCAAACTGAAGTTTCCCTAAGAAATTCTGCCTCAATACTGCAGCATCAACTCCTACCCAAGAGTTTAACAGCCTGCCAAATTGCCTTACAGATTTCAAACTTGCCAGCCACCACAATTGCATGAGCCAATTCCTTGAATTAAATCTCTTGAGATATATATATATATATATATATATATATAAAGAGATATTGAGAATTATATTGAGATGTATACGTGTCTCCAATGGAGAGTGTATATATATCCTCCTGGTTCTATTTCTCTGGAGAACCATGACTGATACAGAGTTTGATTAAGGAATATTGGACAGAGAAATGGACACAAGGCTAAGCTTCTAGGAGCAATGCTGTTTTTGACCACACCACAAACACCATTGGTCTGCCATGAAGATGATCACCGCTGCTGTCAGCAAAGTCCCCTGCAGGCTTGAGACGCTGCCAGGAACTCGACTTGATTGCAAGCATAGCTGCTATTAGCACTCATGCCACTTTTGTGCCCAAAACTTGACCTTCTTGCTCTGCCAATAATGACAACCAAATAACTAGCCATCACCTTCCCCTGCCAATGGATTCCACTCATAGCCTGCTTCCTGATGCTGTTCTATTCCGAATTAAGTTCTTGTGTGTCTGATTGGCAGGATCTATGTTACTACCTGTGTCCAAACCATAAGGGAAGCTGGGAAAGGAGGTGTTGTGACTTCTACATCTGTGAGGCAGGATTCATAAAGATGAATATTCTCCAAACATAAGTGTTTCAAGAGAGGTTGGATAGCCCTAAAACATGACAAATGTCCATTAGAGGACTTGGCTTCCCAACACTAACATACACATTTTTTCCATTCTTAAAGTCAAATAGCAGCAGACAGCAATGGCAACACAAAATACTCCCACCTAATATATCCCTCTTATGAGCCATCTGCCAAGAGGGAAACAACCCAAAGTCTCATCTGCCACTGCCTCCAGCTCCAAATCCAAGAGCTGAGATTTATTCGTACTCTATGCCTGTCACAACTCTGGCTGGACTGTGGCTAAGCTATGGACTATTTTGTAAACTTTATTCATTCTATATAAAATATTAAGAACAGGAAAAAGGAAAATAGTCAAAATGCATGAACATATGCATGAAGCAACTAGGAAGAAAAAGTGGGTGCCGACCTAAATCCTACAACTGTCACAAGGCTATAGTATTTATTTCCTTCCTCCTCTACTCATTCTATATTCCCTTTGTCATCAGCCAGCACCTCAGCTGGTCAGGGTTTTTGACCAGGTGAGATAAACCACATTTTATTCCCAAGATATATAAACACTTGGCAGTCTTGTCTGAAGAGGGTTGCTGTAGTTCTTATCTTTTATCACTGAATAAGGAAAAACTAGGAATCATAGAATCCCCTGGGTTCCATGTAGAATCCTTCCTGTCTCCATTGTATGGAAGTGACCCAATTTTCCACTAATAGGAATCACCTCCTTTAATGCAAAATCCTTTGTTTTTACTTGTTTCCCAGAAGAGGAATACTTAATTGGCAAGTGACAATCTCAACATCCAGCATTACTTTGTCTCTTGACAGAAACATTTCTCTTGGTTACCAACACCTTTAAACCAGGAGATTCCAAAGATGCATGGCTAGAAAACAAAGACTATTGGAGCCATTTGACTATTATAGTGAGATGTGTCCCTCCTACTTCCACCCGTTGGTTCCAGAATCCCGGAGTCTGGCTATGAAAGAAACAGCACCAGACATTGAACTCTGGTTCAGCTCATACCCCATCTTGTAGAATAGCACCCAAGCTGCACAAGGAGTTGTTACTCAGCTAGAGTTGTAACTGAGTCGTTGATGGACCATTCCACTGTACTATCAGGCCAGATGCTTCTGGAGGGTAGAGTTCAGAGTAGAATCAGAAGATTCCATGTCATGAGCACTTTGGCTCATGTATTTAGCTTTGAAATCAATCACTTACTCCATGAATGCAGGCCCCAGCTCAGACCTTTCCAAACAATTCAATGGTGAAATGACTCCTCAGCATCACAAGGCATTCCATTCCACCAACAGGGTTCTGAGAGGCCAAGAGCAGAGCAGCATCTTAACATCTCTCTTTCTCTTTTAGCCCTTTTCTGTCATTCTTTTCTCTCCCTCTCTTCCTCTCCCCTCCTGCTAATTGTTTCTTTCCCTTCTCTACCTTGCACTTCATTTCTGTAGTTTCAACCATCTAGTACCTTATCCAACTGGGGAGAAGCCAGATCCCTATTAAATTTCCCAGGGCAGTACTTATCCCACTCAACCCCCGGCATACTGTGTTATAGAAAACAGACATGAAGAAAAAAAGAACCTAAGTATTACAGTAAATTATTCTTCCTAGCACAAAAATGAACATCTCATTTGTCTTCATTTTGAAAGTTCAAGCTTTGATTCTTTTACTGCAAAGGTTTATGCAATTAGAGATCTGGGGAAGTGTTTGCAAATTCCCCCATACAATTGTTACAAATTCTTAGTTTTAACCTCTATCTCTATCAATTTCCTTTTCACAATAAAAAAAAAACAAAACAAAAAAAAAAAAACCTCTTTCACATCTATAATCTTATTAGGTAATGGAGTTTGAGCATTTAAAAGGTTTAAATCTATCTGAATACCTCTATTCAGTACTTGTTTTATGTTAAATTTAAACGTATGTTTTCAACAGTACGTTTACCCTCAATGGGTTTTTTCTTATGAGTTGTTTTACCATTTTTTTTTAAACCTATGTTGACAAATTTTATTTTGTGACTGTTCTTTAGTAATAAATCTATAATAAAAGTAATTGTCATTTTTGTAAGGTGACATTTTGAAAAATTTTGAAACCCAGGCTTAAGTGTTCTCTATGGAGTATAGAACATCTGTTTTTACTAATAATATGGTTTTATGGGAAAAGTTGAAGGATGGCTTAAAATTTAAGATTTTTTAATTGAGTCATAAATGAGAATGCACAAAAAAAATTTGCTACAAACAGCATGTGAGTAGAAAGAATCTAAAATAGAAGGAAATTTTCTACAAATAAAAAAAGGAAATCAATGCATACTTAGACACACACACACACCAGCAGTGGTTCTTATCTTTTTGGGGGGGGAGTCTTAGACTCCTTTGAAAACCTAAATAATGCTATGAACCTTCTCCCCAGAAAAAGAGCACAATGACACACAGGGTTATGGACCCCAAATTAAGACTGGGTTTCTAAGTAATAAGAATTACTCCAGGCCAAAATGCTCTCTTCCTCCCTTTGAACCTTAGGTCTAAAGCCCACTTGTTCAAGTAATATTAATCTTGAAGTAGAAGGTCACTATCATCTGTGCTTTACCCTGTCCATTACAACGAGGCACAGAAAGAATGAATAAGTGAGTGAATGAATGCCAGTAGAGATTACCATGGATGTGTCTATGTTACAAAAAAAAAAAAAAAGAAAATACTGTAGACCCTGGTTTGGAGAAAGTCATTCTAGGCAGAGGAGCCAGCCTGAGCCGGGGGAGATGTGGAGCACTGTCCTATATGCAGCAAACTACAAACATGAAAGGGAAGTGCAAGGGATGGGATAATTCCATGGAACAGGGTCCCTTATATTTAGTGACCACAACTTAAACTTTATCCAATAGAAAAAGTGGAGGGATTAGAGGGTGTTGAACAGTAGAGTAACTTGTCAGCTTCTATAGTTAGATTACTCTGGCTGAAACATGGAGAGTGGATTTGAGGAGGGCAAAACCAGAATGCTGGAGGCAAAGACACTTGTAGGAGATGGTTGCAGAAGTTCAGGAAAAAAGATGATTAAACTAAGGCAGGAACAGTAGACTTAAGAGAAGGAAAAACTTGAAAAACTTTTAAATGGCAAGACTTCCCCTACTTTACACAATACATGAAAATTAACTCAAAATGGATCAAGAACATAAACACAAGAGCCAAATCATAAAACTCAGACGAAAATGGGATGGAGGATGGAGGAGACTCTTCATGACCTTGGATTTGGCTATGATTTCTTAGAATGGACATTAAAAGTATGAACAGCAAAAGATACATAGGGAAATGGATGTGGCTCTAGCGATTGGGCTCCCATCTGCCATATAGGAGGTCCAGGGTTCAATTCCCAGGGCCTCCTGGTGAAAGGTAAGCTGGCCTAAGCGGGAGAGCTGGCCCGAGCGGGAGAGCTGGGGCAGTAAGATGACACAATAAAGAGAGACACAGAGGAAGGACACTAAGAGACACAGGAAACCAGGGAGCGGTGCAACAGATTGAGCCCCTCTCTCCCACTCTGGAAGGTCCCATGATCAGTACCTGGTGCTGCCTAAAGAGAAGACAAGCACAGAAGAATACACAGAGAGCAGACAGCAAGCCCAAAACAATGGGGTGGGGGAGTGGGGAGGAGAAATGAATAAATAAATCTTTTAAAAAACCATTTTAAAATAAAAAAAGATACATAAACAAGACAATCAAAATTAACTTTTATGCAAAGTACTTTATCAAGTAAATAAAAAGACAAGGATAAAATATTAAGATGTCAATTCTACCCGAGGTGAGTTAGAGATTCAATGCAATCCTAATCAAAATTCTAACAGCCTTCTTTACTGGAATGGAAAAGGCAATTGTCAAGTTTATATGGAAGAGTAAGGGGCCCTGAATAGCTAAAGCCATCTTGAAAAAAAATGAAGTTCTTTCCTGATCTTTTCCTGATCTGAAAACTTATTACAAAGACAGTAATTAAAACAACATGATACTGGCACAAGGACAGACATACATACCAATAGAATGGAATTGAGAGCTCTGAAGTCAACCCTCACATTTATGGCCAGATGATTTGATAGGGGGACAAAGATCACTCATTTGGGAAAGAATATTCTCTTCCACAAATGACACTGGGAAGACTGGATCTCCATTTGCGATAGAATGAAGATGGATCCCTACTTCACAGTATACACAAAAGTTAACTCAAAAATCAATCAGAGACCTAAATATAAGAGCCAGAATTATAAAACAAGAAAATGTACGGAAGCATCTTCAGGTCATTGGCAATGATTTCTTAGACTTTTAGCCAACAATTTTCTTAGTCTTCACATCCAAAACACAAGAAACAAGAAAATATTGATAAACAGGATCTCAATAAAATTAAAACCTTTTGTTTCAAAAGACTACCATGAAAGTAAAACCACCATCTAAACAATGGGAAAAAATATTTGGAAACACCTGATAAAGGTTTAATATCCAGAATATGTAAAGAAATCCTTCAACCCAACAAAAAGACAAACAACCCAATTAAATGGGGAAAATATTTAAATAGACATGTCTCTAACAAAGACAATAAAAATGGCCAGAAAGCATATGAAAGGACACTCAACATCATCATTAGCCATTAGGAAGCACCAATCAATACCACAATGAGATACCATTTCACACTCACTAGAAGAGCTGCTATTAAAAAAAAAAAAAAAAATACAAACAAACCGAAAAAAAAAAACAACAAAAAAACTAGAATTACAAGTATTGGAGAGAATGTGGAGAAATAGGAACATTCATCTATTGCTGGTGGCAATGTAAAAGGGTGCAACCATTGTGAAAGATAGTTTGGCAGTTCCTCAGAAAGTAAAGTATAGGATTACCATATGACCTGGCAATCCCACTTTTAGATATATACCCAAAAGAATTGAAAGCAAGGACTCATTTGCACACTGATGTTCACAGTGGGATTTTTCACAATTGTCAAAAGATGGAAGCCACCCATGTGTCCTTCAACAAATGAATTGATAAATTGTGGAATATACACACAATGGAATATTATTCATCCTAAAAAGGAATGAAGTTCTGATACATATGACAATGGTTCAATCTGGAATACATATTGACCGAAGTAAACCAGATACAAAATGATGAACATGGCATGATCCTACTTATGAAAAATCTAGAATACACAAATTCATAGAGATAAAAAAGTAGATTAGAGTTTACCAGGGTCCAGGAGGAGGGCTAAATGGATAATTATTGCTTAGAGGGTACAGGGTTTCTGTTTGGTTTTGACAAGTGATGGTAGAACATCATGAATAATTAATACCACTGAATTGCACTCTTAAATGGTTAAAATGGGAAATTGTGTTGTTATAATAATTTTTAAAAAGTCAGAGGCCAAGGAGGAAAAAATAAATAAATAGCTGGACTTTGTAATGGAGCAGAGAGTAGAGGTGATGGAAATAAAAAAGGTGATGTACTTCACTTCCTAGGAGTACTTGCTTTTTACAGATGACTTAAGTTGTAGAATGAATAGCTTTACCACCTCAGGACCACCAGCAAGGGCCTTGGGTGGTCTTGCTATGCTAAAGGCACAGCACTATCACATGTCTGTATGAGAGAATGTCTTTTACTTCCACTAAGGGATTAGAGCTGGGCATTGACATCCAAAGCTGAAGTTTGAAAGCAAAATTATTTGGGAAGTGGGGTAAAGAAAGGGTATATCACAAAGACGATTATATACCTATAAATTTCCTTGTGGTCTCTTACATCACTTCCATGCACAGAAACTGAGCCCCAAAACCAGGGTGTGTGACTGGAGAAAGGCAAGTGGCCAGAAAAGCCTCAGTACCGTGCAAATTCAATCTGCTCAGCCAGGATTCTTGAATTACATAGATCACACACACTCTGCCATTGAATGCCGAATGCATATTTCCTTTGATTTTAAAGATAGTCTTTCATACTGAAAAATTGCTTCTGCAAGTGCTTACACTACTAAAATTCCAGCTTATGATTCATATGCCTGATTCCACTTCACTTAATTTTGACTATTTATAGCTGATATACTTTTTGGAAAATTTCTAATTCCTAGTGAATTCCTTTTTCCTTCTTCTAGTTGCTGGCGAGTGAAAGGAAGACCCAAAAGGAAAAGGAAGGGAAGCCAGTGTATAAAAAAGCAACTAATTAAACTGTTAATTATGGATGGTTGTATCAGGGCCACCCACCTGCCTTCTCTCCACCAAGCAGAGAATAGGTGGCAGTGTCAAGGGATGGCTATAGGGAGAGTTTCAGCTCCACTCCCGACTTCCCCTGCACACC
>JAQZBX010025998.1:12623-29301 GCA_029593785.1 Cabassous unicinctus | reverse complement strand
CTTTCTTGCTTGCTTTCTTACCTTCTTCTTTTCTTTCTTTCTTTCTTTCTTTCTTCCTGAATCCAATCAAGATGTCATGCATGCATTTAGGATTTCTGTAGATGATTTTCATAATTTTAATTATAGTAAGAATAAAATCTTCTCCAATGATATCAACTTTTGGAAGAGATCAGATATACTATCTCTTGAAATGTCTTGACATTATGTCTAGTGATGGTAACTATTTCTGTTTTTACTGAGTTGTCTAGAAACTGGAAGTAAGTTCTGAATTGTGATTATATTTAGGATAAAAGTTTTTGTCCCCAAATTTTGTAACAATGTTGCAAAATTCATACTTTATGTCATTAGAAGCGTGGAATGTTAGGTAGTTTTAATAGACTTTAAACTAAATAAATTCATTATTTAGGGTTTTTATGCTAAAATCTCTCCAAAGTTATGGCTTTCATTTTGTGACTAATAATATGTGTGATAAATCTTTGGCACAGTTTGAAAATCATTTTGAAACAATTTTCCCAAAGTGACAGAAAATTATTGAGTGAAACTTACAGTAATTTTATCCTAATAATGATGCATTCTACTCAGTCATTTTTTTAAAATAATTGATTTGTATAAGGATGTTGTCAATTTACAAAATGAAACATAGTATTTGGCCAGTAAAATTAGAAGAAAGATTTTGGTGAACACATTGAAATTATAGTTATGGATTGATATTATGCAAATTATATAAGTATATATTTTTAGTCATATTTCCCAAAGTTATAGATTCTTCTTATAATTACTTTTTTTTTCTCTCCATTGAGTGGCCTGGATGGACAAATGCAATCTCACAATTCTGAATCAGTTCATTCTAATGGGAATCACAGATTGCTCTCAGCTATAGATTCAATTATTTGGGCTTTTTCTCCTTGTTTACATGGTCTCAGTGGTGGGTAACCTGGGCTAGATCGTTCTTACCATGATAGACTCCAGGCTACAAACACCTATGTACTTTTTCCTCAGACATCTGGCCTCCACTGATCTTGGTTATTCAACAGCTGTGGGACCGAAAATGCTATTTAATTTTCTTGCAGATCAACATACAATCTCCTTTCATTGGTGTGCTGCCCAACTTACTTTCTTCAGTCTGTTTATCACTAGTGAACTTTTTATTTTGTCAGCAATGGCCTATGATCGCTATGTGGCCATCTGTAACCCTATGCTGTATACAGTCAACATGTCAAAAATAGTATGTCACTCATTAGAAGTGATAACTTATCTCTGCAGTGTTTTTGTGTCCTAGTTGACCATTATAAAAATGTTAATATCTTCATTTTGTGGCAATGATGTCATTAGGCATTTTTATTGTGATAGTCTGCCCTTGGTATCTTTGCTCTGCTCAAACACACATGAAATTAAATTGATAATACTATTCTTTACAGCTTTTAATTTGGTGTGTTCTCTTCTGATAGTCCTTGTGCCTACATGTTGATCCTTACATCCATCCTTATGATGAAGTCTGTAGAAGGCAGGCACAAAGCCTTCTCCACATGTGGATCTCACCTGACAGTGGTGGTGGTGGTATTCCATGGAATTCTAATCTTTATGTATGTGTTGACCAAATCCAGTCAATCTTTTAATAGTGATATATTGGCCTCTGTATTTTATACCTTGTTGATACCCATGCTGAATCCCATGATCTACAGTTTGAGGAACGAGTTGAATCGAGCCCTAAAGAAATCCTGGAAAATATGTGCAAATATACTCTTCAAAATTCACTGTAATATACAGTAATAGTAAATTGTTATAGTCAATGTATGTGCTATCTGATATTTCTTTAGCCTTGTCCTCTTTGCTTCCATAGGGAGGAAAAGAATCAATCAGTAAGAGACATAGGAATATAGAGTTAACTCCTTGTTTTCAAGCCAAAATCCACCAAAAGTGTTGGGATGGCTATGTTCTGCTCATACCCCATATATGAGTTATATTTATTTTCAAGTCCAGATTATGTTCCAGTCTCACATTTTCTCACATAGAGTCTGTTTTATGTTTCTTCCACTAAACATTGGCCTTACTGAACCTAGGAACACTGAATACTCCATTCACTATTTAATCTGAAGTTTCTAACATGTAAAAGTTGCAAAATAATTCCTTTTAACATTAGGGAAATTGATTCATTCTAAGTAATAAATATATACTTTTAAAAAATAAAACAAATCTTTTCTTTAAGGAGCTTAGATTTTCATATCAGGATTCAGAAAATACGCAAAATGAGAAGTGGGATATATAGTACGATAGAAAGTAATGATTTGTATGAAAATAAGTTATAGCAAGTGGGCAGAATGGGAGATAAATTTTAACTAAGGTAGAGAGAAGATCTCTCTGAGAAGATAGCATTTAAGTAAACACTTGAGGAATTGAATGAGCATGCCATGTGGATATCATTGACAAATCTAGATCAGTGTAAGCACTCTTAAGTGAAAGTATGACAGCTAAGCTGAGAAAACAGAATCAAAGGTGCTTGGAGCCGAGGACATGAAGTGTAAATATAAGTGATAATGATAGATTTTAATGCAGGTCCTCCCCATGTAAGACTATACAGGCCATTGTAAAATTTGCTACTTATGATGGTTGAAAAATGTAACTTATGGAGGATTTTCAGCTGAAGAGAGATGTGATGTATCATCAGTTACAGGACTGCTATGACTGTTGTGTAAATAATAGGACATGGAAAACTAAGATTGGAAAATGGAACATTCTGAGGGGTTTTTACTATACTTTCAAGAGAATATGGAGACTAATGGTAGAATGGAAGCAATCAAGTTATGAAAAGCAATCATATTATTGACATGTTTTAGAGAAAATATCAATAGTATTTCTTCATATTATTGTGGGTAGAAAAAGCTGTTAAATTTAGATTAATGGTAGAATACCAGTAAGTCTACTTTAGTCCATAGTTCATTCACCAATCCTGAGGATTCTGGGATGGGGCTGCCCACTCCACCTCTAATTGAGAGAAGGCTTTGATCCCATGGGGCAGATGTATAGGACTCTCTTGCTTGCAATTGTAGACTCTCTTGTTTCCTTGGGATGGTTGTTGTCATCTCCTTGTTAGTTGTCCTGGGTGAGTGAGTCCAATGAACTGGAGAGTAGGTGTTACAACTCCATTGAATATCAGGGCCCAATTGGCACATGGACAGCCCAGAGATTAAAGTCTCGACATGGGCTATTACATATCTTGCCGTAACCTACAAAATTGTGCAGGAGAGAGTGTAATCTACAATGTAAACGATAATCTGTGTTTAGTGGCAATTCTCTAAAATGTTGTCATCAATTGTAACTAATGTACCACACTAATGAAAGATGTTGTTAATGTGGGAAAATGTGGGAGGTGTAAGAAATGGGGCATATGGGAATCTGCTATATTTTTATTTAACATTTATGTAATCTAAATACCTTTCTTAAAAAATAATAAATAAAACTACATTTTTAAAAAGTAGATTATAGATTAGAAAATAATAATAAAAACAACAAATTTGCCTTTGAAGTGGTATAATTAATATTGAATATTAACTGTGACAAGTAAAATGTCTATAGTATCTATACCATAAACACTAATGCAAACACAAAATAATAATACAAAAAAATATAGTTTTTAAAGCAACAATAAAAATATATCATGGGGTCATAAAATAAATTATCAGTTAAACAAAAAATAAACAATAAAAAGAATAATGGAACCAAAACCCTGTGGAAGAAATTGAAAGAAAAGAGCAAGATGATGGGTTTCATCAACAACCACATTAAATAAAAATGGTCCATATAGACAATTAAAAGGCAGAGATGGTAAAGGTAGGATAAAAAAATGTAATACCTAACTATATCTTGGCTACAAGACACAATTTAAATAAAAGGAAATAATAGTTTTTTTAAAAAGTGGGACTATATATAACATGATAGTTCATAATGGAAAAGTAAACAGCTTTATTTCTTTATAAGACAAAATGTTGTCTACATCATGGTCAGTGTTGTGTTTCTCAAAATGATTTTTTAAATTTAAACATTTTTTCATAGACTATTTTTTAGAAGAGAATTTGGTTCGCAGAACATTTCACAAGAAGTGCAGAGTATTCCCAAATATCTGCTTTACCTCCACTAGCAGAATCTTCTATTAATACCTTAAATCATGGTGGTATATTTGTTACAATTGGTGAAACCATATTTATACATTATCATTAAATAAAGTGTATATTTTATAGTGGTGTTCACTCTTCATGTTGTACAGTCCTATGGGTGTTAAAAATGATAAATATCTTGTATTAACCATAACTACAGGATAGTGTCATGGCTCTAAAAATACCCAGTGCTGCATTTTTTCATCACTCCCTCTTACCCCTGTGTCCCTGACCAAAACTTACAGTTTTATCCTGTCTATAGTTTTTCTTCTTCACAATGATGCATAGTAGGAATCAGAGTTTGTTAATTTTTTAGACTGGATACTTTCACTTAGCAATGCCTTTAAATTTATTTTAGTTCTTTTTGAAACTTGACTGTTCATTTATTTTTATAGCTGAATAATAAATACTCCTTTGTAACTTTGCACCACAGCTTATCTTTTCACCCTTTGAAGGACATCTGAAGGCTGCCAAAGTTTTTAGATTTTCCAATTTTCTTTCTGTTTTCCTTTACTAGTTTGATTCCACTGTGGTCTGAATGTTTACTTTGCAGGATTTCCAATGATTTCATTTTATTGAGTTGTGGCCCAGGATGTGGTCTGTCCTGGTGAAATTTCCATGTGAGCTTGAGATGTTTGTGTCCTCACTGGTTTTGGATGAAATACTGTATAAATATCAACCACATCTATTTGATTGATTATTCTATTCAGTGAACTATATATTTAATGATTTTCTGCCTTATGGATCTGTTAATAATTGCTTACGTAGAGTTACACTCTCAACTATAATAGAGGATTTATCTATTTCTCCTTGCAATTCTGTTTATGCCTCACAAATTCTTATCCTCTATTGATAGATGCATATAAATTCAGAATTATTATATCTTCTTAAAGAACTAATCCTGTTATCTTTGTATAATTCCCTACTTAATCCTTCATAATTTCTTTATTCTGAAAATTGCTTTGCCTGAAATTAATATAGCTATTCCAACTCTTTTGATTAATATTAGTATGACTTATCTTTTGACATCTCCTTGCTTTTAAAATTAATTTTATTAGAGAAATCATGGGTTTACAGAACAATCAGGGGTAAAATACAATATTCTCTTGCACCAGCCCACAAACAACACTTTGTATTGGTGTGGAATATTTATTATAATTGATGCTAGCACTTTTTTATAGTTGTACTTTTTTTTAACAGAGGTAGCCAGAATTTATTGAGTGATTCTATATTCTAGGGACTGGGTAAAGCAATTTACATGGATTACCTCATTTAAAACACCCAATACAAAGGCTTGTGAAATATGTTCTAAATTTTAAATGTTTTAAATTAGATGGTGTGTTCTCATCTGTACCTATATTTTTCCCTCTGTACATAAGTTGTTTGGTTTTTTTTTTTTTTCTTCTTTTTAATTTTGACTGTTTTCAGGATTTTCTCTTTGCCTTGGATTTTCTTAAAGTTTCAGATATTAGTATATGTAGATTTTAAAAATATTTTTCCTGTTTGGTGTTCTTTGAGCATCCTGGATCTGTGATTTGGTGCCTGTCAATAATTTTCAAAAATTCTCAGGCATTTATAATCATATTTCATCTCCCCATTTTTTTCTTTTTCTGGATTTCCCTATTATAGATATATTATACATTTTGCTATTTTGCCACAGTTCTTAGATATATTGTTGCATATTTAAGTCTTTTTTGTCTTTCCTCTGAATTTTGGGAAGTTTCAATTGACATATGTTCATGCACACTGGTATTTTCCTTGTCCGTGTCCAATTATCTTCTGATCCCATTAAAAGTATTATTTATTTCTTACAGTTTTTATGATAACTAGCCTTTCTTTTTGATTCTATCTTAGAGTCTCTATCTTTTTGTTTACAGTACCCCTCTATTAGGTTTTCTTGACCACTTATAAAAAAAATTTACAACTCAAACTTTAGCCACTTTTGAGGGTATAATTCAAAGATATTACGTATATTCTCAAAATAGTTCTACCATCACTATAATCCATTACCAAATTTTTTATCACCTCTACCAGAAATACTGCATTGATTAAACAATAACTCCCCATTTCCATCACAACTGGGTGCCTGGAAACCTATTATCTACTAGCTTTCTCTGTGAATTTGCTTGTTCTAGTTATATTTCATATAAGTGAGATCGAACCATATTTGTGATTTTGTGTCTGGTTTATTCACTGAAATTCATTCATACAGTATTGTAGCATATATCAGAAAGTCATTCTTTTAGCGGTGATGAAAGCAGACATTCTTGCCTTGTTCCTAACCTGAGGGGGAAGGCTTTCATGTTTCCACTACACAGCATAATAATAACTGTGTTCTTTTCATATATGCAACTTATCATAATGAGAAAGTTGCCTTCTATCTCAATTTTGCCTAGTGATTTTATCATGTAATAATATCGTACTTTGACAAATTCATTTTCTACATCCATTGATGTGTTGATGTAATTTTCTTTCATTTATTAATGTGGTGTATTATGTTGGAATTTTTTTCTTATGTTGAATAAGCCTTACATTCCTGGGATAAATCTAAGAGGACATGGTGTGTAATCCTTTTAATACACAATCAATGTGCTAGAAATGATGGTTTTTGCAACTAGATTCCCAATTGAAATTAGTATATACTTTTCTGTACCACTTCTCACTTACAAGTAAATCCCATCTTAGGGCACCTAGAGATGACCCTCGATTCAGATTTCCACAGAGACAGTTGGGGCTGATGTACAAAAATATCCAATTTTAATTAAGGTGCACCAACCCTGGGACCCTCACTTGCATGTGCATGGACCACTACTGTGGTCTTACAAACTACCCTGCAGAACCTAGGAACAGGCAGGGGCCCAGGACAATGATCGTGTCCTGTGATTACCCTACTTTCCTTAGCTTTTATTTTCATTCCATTTTCACATTTGTTGAGTCAGTACCTAGCCTTAATTGTCTTCCAAAGTTTGGAGAAAGTTAATTCTGGCAAATTCTACCTATTTTCTTTGGTTTCAAGGGGTTTGTGGGCCAAATGTGTCCTACTCCAGAATCTTATTTGTGTCAGCTCCTACATATCAGGTTTTGAATGATGTCTACTCTTTCCTTTATAGCTCTTAGGATATTCTTCATAGTTATTTTAAAATTTTCAACTGATAATTCCAATATCTCTCACAAATCAGAGTCTGAGTATGACGTTGCACTGATCTTCAGGTTGTTTTTGCCTTTTAGCATGCCTTGTGAGTTATTGTTGAAAGCCACAGATGACATAACAGTGAACAGCAAATAAGGTAAACAGATATTTAGTATTAGGTCTATGCTTATCTGGTTAAGAGTTAGACTGTTTTATTGTTTCCTGTAGTTGCAAGTTTACAGTGGCTAAAATTTCTTCAGGTGTCCTTGTGTCTGTCTCTGTTGTTTTTGGTTTTCCTTAGGAAGTTGTTCTTATATTGTGTCTAAATCTTGTAATTCTTAATACTTGTAGCCCATTCTTATATACAATAAGACTAATAGTGTGTTGGTAAGAGGTATGGAGAAGTAAAATTCTATAATACTATGATAAAGTCTCAGACTTTTAGTTAGATTGTGTCCCTGGGCCATGAAATGCACAAATGATTATCAGCTTTTTATTTAAACTTTCATGTGAGAAGAGGGAAATGGCAGCGTGACCTAGATTTGTATTTTTCACCAGATAAATTAGGCTTTGGTAAAACCCAGTTTGGCTAGAATCAGGGAAAATGCGGTCCCTTAAATACAGGATTTTGTAAAGGAAAGTGCAAATATCTTAAATGACTATTTTTCCCTTCCTGTTGTTGGAGGTACAATAGGATTTTTCCACCAACGTTATAATGACAAACTGTTGGGATTTGTGGAGGCAAAATGTAAAATAATTTGGGAGTCCCCCTAACCCAGGCCATCCAGACGATTTTAATCTCTGTTGTGAATCCACATTCACTCTTCAGCAATTCGTCAGTTCAAGGAATTAAATTTTCAATAAAGGGAAATTTAATATGTCCATTTAAGTACTTCTAACTGTTGCTGCATCTGATAAACTAAATTTCTGTATCTGCATGTCTTACCAGTTTTACGGTAGTGATTTGTCTTTCCATATCTGACAGATCTAAGAGGAGGTGATTTTAGATATTTTAGATTGCCATCAAATAAGAGTGGATATTTCCAAATTCTACCTGTTGGGCTAGAAACAAGCAGTAGTTGTCAGAGGAATACACTGTACATATTCTAGTAACAAAATTTTTATTTCCCCCATAAATATATATGAGTCTTCCTTGCATAATTATCAGAAAGATTACAAATGAGGTTCTGAATATTTGGGGTTAGGATCTATATTCGCACTTAAGGATTAACTTTAAAGATGGTTATGATTACTTATTTTGAGGAGATTGTTTTAGTGAATTCAAAAGAAAAGCACCACTGGAGGGAAAAGAGTCATTTTCATTGAAAGAAAAGATATTGCACTCTTAAAGAGTCCTCAGGTGGACAAACCTTGAATCCAAATTAAATACAGCAGAAGTCACTTGAAATGAAAATCATTTTTTATCAGGCACGTTGTTAATTAGGAGTAAATTTGAAAAACAATAACAAATGCAAAGTAATTCCTCATACTTAAAGGGGAAAAGTCGAGACAGAAACTAAGGCCAATATCCCAGCATTGTAAAAACTTTGAAATAGACAACCTTTTATGATTGTGGAGCCTCTATTTCCTATAGGCAGTTGTAGGTTTTAACTAAGCTATAATTTTGTCTTTCCTGATCCTTATTTACACTCTCTGTAAATATTATCATGCAGTCTCAGTATATTTTGGGGAGTTTTGAAATAGGTATAATCAATATAAGTAATTGAAAAATGGAAAGGAGAGAATTTAATTAAAGGAATAAAAATCTATGGTGTTCAGCCAAATACTGCAGAGGCCTGAGTGGATCTGGATGTGGGAGAGCACATGGAGCAAGTGAGTTAACCCAGAGGATGCACCTTCCCAGGGATTTGAGAGGAGAATTAACTTCATAATGAGTGCGGAGGAATTTCTATGAAAAATGTGAGAATATGTGACGCCACCAAACCCTGAAGACATCAATTCTAATTATAATAAATGAAAATCAAGGTTAATATGGCTAAGAATAGCAGTAAATGTTTAATATGGATATATTCAAATGTAGTCATATTTGTATGGATGACACAATTTATCTGTAAAAAAGGTTGCACAGGAGGACACATGAATAATTTATTTGGAAACATTCTTAGGTATATTAGCAAAAAGTAAGCCATTTTCTAGTCATGTTTCTGACCATAAAAGAATGGACTGACACCTAACATTCTTCTCAGCTTGATTCAATGCCAAAAATATACTTTATAATGAACAAGTTTTCTCAGTTTTTTTTTCATTGCCTCTTTTTTTAAATAATAATTTTATTTTTTATTTTTTAAAAGATACTTAGATTACATAAATATAACACAAAAATTGCAGTGATTCCCACATGCCCCACCTCCCACTCCTTTTTTACATCATTGTTCTTTAAACTGTAGATGAAAGGATTCAGCATGGTAATCCCAACAGTGACAGATATAGACACAATCATATCATTGTCTGAACATAGCTGGAATTTGGCTTCACATACATGAAGAGGATTGTCACATGGTAAACTGACACTCCAGTTAGGTGAGAACCACAGGTGGAAAAGGCTTTTCACCTCCCTTCAGCAGAAGGCATCTTCAGAAAACCAACACAATGAGAGTGTAGAAGATCAGGACTATGGATATAGTAACTATCTCAATAAAGCCCACAATGTAAAAAAGAAGAAGCTGGTTGATATGAGTGTCCAAACGAGAAATAGCCATGAGTGGAATAATGTCACAAAACACATGTCTAATTCCATTGGATGCACAGAAAGAAAGGCTAAAATTAGCCACTGTGGGTAAAGTACCATGCAAAAAGCCACTAACATAGGAAGCAATGATGACCAGCACATAGACTCGTAGTGTCATGTTAACTGAATATAACAATGTGTTGTAGATTGCTACACAGCGATCATAAGCCATTGCAGCTAAGAGAAAGCATTCTGTGGGTCCTAATGAAATAATGAGAAAAATCTGTGTTTCACATCCAAGAAATGAAATAGCTTTACTCTCTGCCAGGAAATTGCCAACATTTTGGGGGTGACAACTGAAGAATAACAGGCATCCAGGAATGACAATACACTCAGAAAATAGCACATGGGGTTTTGGAGATGGGCATCATCAATAAGCAATAAAACCAGTCCCAAATTTCCAATCAGAGTGAAAAGATAGGCTGTTAGAAATAATAAAAATGGGAAGACCTCCAGCTCAATTTTATATGTGAATCCCATCAATATAAACATGGTGACTTCAGTCATATTTTTCCATGGAATCCTGTAGGTATCCAAATCTGATGGTACCTCAGTCATCTCAGTCTATATGTGTAGGTCTTCAAGACACTGTCTGGTGAAATAGAGTTCATCCAATTATATCCTATATCTGCTTCTTAGAAAGACATTGATATCCTAGGCAGTGAATGGATAGGCATTGATGAAGAATTTGGGCTCAGGTGGATGTGGTTCCCTGTGTATATAAAAGGAAGACTCAGATTTACTCATTTGTTGCCTAATTTTGTCATATTTTAAAAGAAAACAAAATTAATTCCAGTGGATTGTTTGCTATACATTTGGAATTAGCTTTCATTATATCTTCTTAAAATTCATTTAAAAATGTATATCAAGGTTTTTATATCCAAATATGTTCATTTGGAGTATAAAATCTGAAAACAAGTTTAAGTTTTTTACAATGACCATGATATACCTTCATTTAAATGATGATAATTGTAAAATTGGAGTAATTACATTTACCTCATAAGATTGTGTTAAATTTAAAAGAAAAAAAATCAGGGTGAAAGTTAAGTCATTTAAAAATGTTCCCGCATGACTAACTGTGATGTTAGAAGTACATTTCCAGTTCTCTTCTATGACAGTCATTTCACACGAAAGCATTTTATATATTCTTTCCTGGCCGTGATCTTGTTCCATTAGTTCTTCTGTAATAGTTTTGAGCAAGGCCTCCAAAATTATTCCAAAAGAAAGCTCATCTTATATATTATAAAAAACAGTGAAATATCTTCTTAAATTTTTTTCAGTTATGTTTTTTAAAACATCACACTAAGTTGTCCGTTTTTACCCCTTCAAGTTATTGTAACATTGTAATTCTTTTTCAAATGTTAACAAAATTGCATAACTTGTTTCTCTATACATTTTCTCATTATTTCTGAAAAATCCTCGCATGGATATTCCAGAGATATTTCTATAAAAATAAATCATGAACATACCTTTAAAATACTATCATTGCTACTGGAGATTTTGAAATAACTATAAAATATTATCACTGAAAATCAATAATGAAGTGATTGCTAAACTCTTATTGCTTTGCTACAATATAATGCTTTAGTTCTGGTATATTTTCTTATGTCATTATAGTGTTTCTTTTCTGAGATACTAAGAAAGAAAACAGCATAACCATAATTAACAGCAGTATTGGAATATTCTTGCATCATTGTCAAAGCAGAAGGACAATAATGGAGAGTTACCTGATTTTTTTCTTTTGGAATAACGAAAACATTCAAAATTTACTGGGGCGATGTCTGCACAATGCTGTGATGAAATTGAGAGCCACTGAGTGTACACTTTGGATAGACTGTACAAGGAATGGGACTGTATAACAGAGTGACCCATGTGTTAGCAGATAGACTGTGGTAAAAAGTACAAATATGAGAATGATCTAGCATGACCTAAAACAAATGTATAATACTAACACATGGTATTAATCATAATGGGTGAATGGAAAAAATATACTAAATTTACACTATGGTCCATATTAGTGGTAATAATCTGATGATGTTCTTTCATAACATCTAACAAATGTTCTACAAAAATATAAGGTGATGATGGAGGGGTGATGTGTGGATGTTCTCAACATAATACATGCTTTTGTTTTGTAAGCTCACAACTTCTCAGATACAAAATATATACTAAAACAAGAGAAAAGTGTAAAACCAAAAAAAAAAATTAATGTTTAAACAAAAAGCACAAAAACAAAATAGTAAAGAGGTACTGACATCTGGACTGAATGCCTCAGTGATTGAAATACAGTAATGGGTCCAACATGTTTAGGTGTTAATTACAGTATAATGACATTTGTTTTTCCTTTGCTACTATATCTGCTGAAGGATTTGACTCATTCATAAGTAATTGACACATGTGTTTATCAGGGTTTAATGGAATGAAATATCTGCATGCACTCGGGTGGGCTGCATTCAGTGACTTACAAATTATTTTATTCATGATATGAAGCACACCACAGTTTTGTCAGTTTGACATTATCTAATAAAAAGAGAATGAAGAATCAGATTAAAACTACAGTTGGAAGGAGAAGAATGCCACATGTCATTTTCACCATTAAAGGTTATCGCATTCATGTGGTTATGTGGAAGACAACTAAAAAGAGTAAATAGCAATGTAAATATGAAACTACATGAGTTATTCTTGAAGTCCACAAAGAATTTTCCAGGGAGAAAACACACTTAATCTTTTCTGGGACATAAAAGCACATGTTTTTTGTTTGTTTGTTTAAACGTGAGAATGGTTTGAGAACATGGACTCCATGATTAAAAAGGAAAGCATAAATGAATTTCAACCTCTAGTAAAGAGCTGATCCCTTATTGGAAAATATATATGAAATTGAACTGGAAATCAAATCTAATGTTAAAGGACATAATCCTTGCTCTGATATTAAAGAATTAAGGTGAGATGGGTAATAACATAAATTCCTTGAAATCAAGTTTCCTCTTCTTGAGAATTGAAACTCTTTAAAATTATCAAAATCCAGTAAAAATGAATATAAGGAAATAATATGAAAGCATTACATGTGTCAGAATTTATAATTGATTAATATAAATTAGTTATTTGTCCTTTAAAATTTAGAGAGCTATACTTCTAATGGAATGAAACATAAATTTAAACTGAATGCAATTTATAAAGGAGAGATATTAATAAAATACAAATACAAAATTATCATGTAAACTCAGGGATAGGGAATATTAAGAGGAGAGATATGGCAGTATGCAGTTAATTGCAGCAAGTTATATGACAGAACATTAGACATCTGTCAGAGTTAAAGTTCAGATTTTGAATATTATACAGTGTTTTCAGGTCCTGGGGTTTCCATATACTAACCTAGAGACTACTAAGTTATTATGAATATAAGAAACTCTAGGAACCTTGTTAAAAATGCATGTATGCCTTGGTCTCATATGCAAGGATTGCAAGTTAGGTAGGGAATGCTGGTCATCAAATTTGAATTAAAAAAGAGAGGAAGTAAGGGAGAGAGGGAAGGAGGGAGGAAGGAAGATACTGTTTGGCAGAACACTTGTAAAGCGTCAATCTATTAATTAACTGCAATCCCAAATTTTGGTACAGATTCAGTGCAAACCCAATTAAAATTAAGCAAGCATTTTTTGTCACAACTGAAAAGCTTCTACAGATGAAAACAATAAAGCAAAGGAACTACGATAATTACAACAATTTATAGAAGGAATTAATTTGGAAGACAGATAATATGATTATAGAATTCATTATAAAACTAAAAATACACAAGAGAATGTGGTACTGGTGAGAAGATAAACATCTAGTTGAATGGAATTGAATAGGGTGTGCAAAAATAGATTCACTCAAATATGGTTAATTGACTTTCAACAAAGATGCCACGTTTATTAGTCTGCCAAAGGGATGCTGATGCAAAGTACCAGAAATCTGTTAGCTTTTAAAAAGGGCATTTATTTGATATAAATCCTTATATGTATAAGGCCCTAAAAAGCCCAAATCAAGGTTGCTTTCTCACCAAAGTCAGTTGTCACGTGGTGAAGCAAGATGGTTTCTATTCTTTGCCTAGTTTCTCCTTCTGAGCTTCCTCTTCTACTTAAGGCTGCATGGCCCAGCTTGTTCCCAGTCTCAGCTATATGCTGGCATAAGGCTTGTCTCTCAGGGATTCCTCTCTCCCTTGGCACAGGGCTTATGTCTTTCTGGGCTTTCTGTATCAGCTAGAAACTATCAGCTGAATGGCTCATTCTCCCCAGGGCCCCAGGATCAGAAATGACAGAGTTCCTTCTTTCTTCCTGTGTGTCTTCTTGAGTGAGTGTCTTTTATATCAGCCCACCAAGGGGACAGGACTCAATATGAGTCATACCTTACAGATATGGTCAAATCAAAAGCCCTAAATTGATTTTACAAAGTAAACTTAAACAGAGGCCTATTTACTGAATCCGATATAATCAAAAGGGTTTTAGACCCAGTAGAATAGATTAGTTTACAAACATAATCTTTATCTTTTGAAATTCACAAAAATAATCACAAACTATGATATCAAGGAAAATCCATGGAGGAAGAACAGTCTTTTTAAATAATGGGGCTAAAATAATTAAACAGCCTTTTTGTCACACATGCACACAAAATACATTGATTAACCCAGTGAGCGATATTAAACTTGTCTTAATATGAACATTAGAAATTATTGAAAAACATAATTCTTTAAAACTTCTAGTGAAAACGTAGAACAGCATATGCATAACCAAGAGTTAATCAATTATTTTAAAATAAATGACAAAATTCATGAACTGGAAGGGAAAAAATTGAGATAGTGTACTTTATCACATTTAAAATTTTATGCTTTGTGAAAGACAACCTTGAGAGAATGTGGAAACAAGCCAGTGACTTGGAGAAAATATTTGCTAAACATCTGTCTTAAAAAGAACATGTGTTTGGAATGTATAATGAACTCAATTTCAATAGGATGAAGACAAAAAATTAAAATCAATTAAAAATCTGTAAAAATTTGATCAGACATTTCCTTAATAGAGATGCAGAGATGGCAACTAACCCCATGAGAAGATTCTCAGCATCATTTGTCTTCAGAGTAATGAATTTTAAACACACTATGTGAACTCCTTCATTTAAAACTTTCTTTATAGCTATTCAGTTTTATTTAACTGGCATTCTTATTATATAGTGTAATAGTGAAACATTAAATTCCTTCCTTCTGAAACTGATTCCAAAACAAGGAAACATACTTGAAACATTTATATTCATGTGCTCTATACATTCTATGAATTTCAGTATGGCATGAAGGAAATAAAGGTAAAACATTGAAGTGAAATCACAAAGTGATGATTGTTTGATAAATGTTATGATTTTTGGTGCAAAAATCTATAATTAGTTATTAGAATTAATGATTTTACAAATGTGCTGGATGAAATATAAACTTAGAATAATCAACCTATTTCCATAGTGTAGTAATAAACAATTAGATAATAAAATTGAAGGAGTGATAGCACTAATAAAATATTTTTTAAAATAATAAACCCAAGCTAGGGATAACTCTAACTTAAGAAATCTAAAGTATCTATAAATATAAGTATAAAAGGCCTATAACTGAAGTAATTTATTAAAAAGTTCCCACCTATGATAGGTTAGGAGTGCACAGGAATGAATAAGGATTTTCTGGGGTGCACAAAAGCTTCAAGCTGCCACAGACTTCATCTACACAATGGAGGTGAAGAAGATTTTGCCTGGAATACAGGAGATCCGCTAGGGCTTCTTTTAGTACTACCATGCCCTGTGATTAAAGTCAAAGGAAAACTGCAACAACAATTCAGGCAGGACCATCAATGACCTAGAAACATATGAAATGTACAGCTCAAGAAATCACATTTTAGGTCACTCCACCAGGCTGAGAACCACGGCAATCTTAGGTGCTTGCTGAGGGTAAAGGGAGCTTGGAATGGGCAGTGGAAGAAGGCTGTGATAAATATGAGCTATGGCCAGGCGAAAGTAACAGAAAGGAAGACTATATTTGTTAAGAATATTTTCCTTGTTTTATTATCAATACGTTTTTATATATAAAAAAGCAAATATCGTTGTATTTCCTTCCCTATCTTATCCCCTTATGATATAACATAAGTTTTATTCATTTCATATTGTAACATTTAAGCTACAGGACATCAATTTTAACAGTGAATATTACCCAAGGACCTCCACTCTATCCAAGAGAGATTTAGTGCGTTTCCAGTTTTACACAGGTTAGTTGAATATTGTTACATGGAAAAATGCCTTCTCTCATTTTTTCTGCAAAGTGCTGAGATGGATATTCCAGACAATACAAATTTGAAAACATTCCCTTATGAATTAAAACAAATGTATAATATTAATACATGATACTACTAATAATAAGTGTATGGAAAAATATACCAAGAGCGTGCCATGGACCATAGTTAGTGGTGATAGTCTGATATTGTTCTTTCATAATCGCTAATAAATGTTTCTCTTTAAAATAAACTGTTGGTGGAGGGGTGAGGTATGGGAATTCTGCATATAATGCATGCTTGTTTCGTAAGTGCTCAACTTCTCTGATAAAAAAATATTGAAAAAAGGAAAAGGTGCATAACCAAAAAAAAAAAA
>JAQZBX010025998.1:0-12523 GCA_029593785.1 Cabassous unicinctus | reverse complement strand
TGAGATTCCCTATGAGGAAGGGAATGAAAAAATCATTTTAAAACTACAGTTGGAAAGAGAAGAAAGCCATATGTCATTTACACCATGAAAGGTTATCACATCTGTGTGGCTATGTGGAAGATAAGTAAAAGGAATAAATAATAATGCAAATTGGGGCTAGGGAACTGAAATTGCTCATTTGATCATTAGAGAATTCAAGTATTAAAATATATATATAATTAAGGTAAATTCTGATTTCTGTGCAAATCCAGACACAATACATATTACTCATAGAGGAACATACCCATAAATATAATAATTTTGATTGTAGTTTGAATTGCTATATTAATGAAATAACATAAATTAATATATAATATAAGTACATTTTAATGCATTGTGCATCATAAAACATATAGTTCTACTAATAATAGACCTCATTCATTCCCTCAACTACACATTCACTCATCTCTTTCTCTCTCTCATTCACTACTTTTAACTCTGTAGTGAAAGGAAATAAAGATATTCAAATACGTTTTGAAAAATGTCCAGTACATAGTCTTAAAAATAAACCCAGTAAAAAGCATACTTGACTGACATACATAAGAGAAATTTCAGAGGCATCAGAGTTCTAAACTTCAGTTGTCTTTCATCTGTGAGAGAAGACAACAATTATGAAAGAGTAAGAACGTTATATTTGGCCTCTAAGGCCCTGTATTAAAATCTCTGATTTAAGAATTAGGGATAGTATGAGCTTGCAAAATAACTCCATCGTTTCAACTAAAAGAATAATAAAATGAAACAAAATTTTCAGGCTCAAATCGCTCAACTACATGAAAATGGTTTCATGGCAATACTTATTTATGCACTGCATTAAATTATTTTCAACTAATTTTATGTTTAGGGTGCATAAAATTTGTGACAAATTTTATTTATATGAAACAATCAATGAAGAGATACAGAAATCAATCTTTATCCTTAAAACATTGGACAATAAGCTAAATTTTTCTTCTTTTAATTATACATAGCTAATTATATGACACTATACATAAAATAAATTAATTAAATACTTAAAATGAGTCCTATTGAGATTAAACTCAAAGAAGCTTATTATTCTATACTTCAAAGTGCCATAAAAATTCATACATTTCATTACATTCTACCTTTGTTATGTCAGTAAGTAATATTGTTTTTTTCCTTTAACTTTCCTGAAAATCTTGTGATAGAATTTCCTGACAACTGTTGATGTTGCTGATTCTGTCTATAGATTAGAAAGTGATTTATGAATGAAGGTATAACATATAAAAAGATGTCCCATTACAAAAGTTATTTGTTTCACTAGATGGAACTGGAGACATGTTAGAGACAAATTTGACGTTTAGTGACTTCATCAAGCTGATTTCACAGTGGCATTTCTCTGAAGAAATATTTCAGGATATTAGACTATCTGTGTTTATGTGTAGCTGATTTTTCTGTAACAGGATAAGAATAGAAAGAAAAAAATATATAGGTCTTGAATTAGAAAAAAAAATCATAAGTAATGTTTCTGGAAGACTCAAAACCATTTCCTCGACTCTAATATAGTCTAAAAACATAAAGTATCAGACACTCATGAGAACAATTTTACAAACATCAAAATTTAGAAAAGGCAATCTTCGATAGCAGCTACCATGTATTATTAAGTAGCTACTAGTGGATTGGAAGTTTGAATCCTTGAGTTATCTACATAGCTATTTGCAAGCTCAAAATGTTATAATCCTTGTATATATGAGGTAAATCATTTCCTGTTAGGAAAACATGAGAAAGCTTACAGTTATTTATATAGCCAGGATTCAAGCTCAGATTTCTCTGACTCCACACTATAAGCCATTTCCTCTGAACCATATTATAATACCATTGCAACATCTCAAAATTCTGGAATCATTGTCTAGAAAAAATACAACATAACCTTGTAAGCTATTTTTAACATTTATAACACAATCAAACTTACAAAAAGCACACAAATAAACATGAACTTAAAAATAAATCAATTGAAGTGGGTTCTAGATCATTTAGCTAACTAGTAAAATAAATTTAATTTTTATACTTCAATCAGAAAAAAATTTTTGCACTCAAACTGGCATATACTCAATGGCTGGTTATAATTTAATTTTCTCTCGATTTATTAAACTGCCTTATATTTACTTACCTCATTCTGACTATCACCTTCCATTAAGAAAGTTAAAACAAATTTCTCATTGTATTTCTATTTGCCTAAACATATGTAGAGTAATTCCTATTTAGGCTTTTATCTTCCCTGAAAAGTCTAGGCATGCAGTTTGATTTTTCAATGCAACACTGAGTTAACTAGATTCAACTATATCAAATTTAAATATTAAAGCATGTTATATTAATGTATTAAACCACATAGTTTGAGAGTCAGGATTACAGCTTCTAAAATATTTTAGTAATAAAAAAACAATTCTTCTTATCTATGGAACAGAATTGTTAATTAAAGTATACTCTGATTATTATGCATTCAGATTATTTTATTAGCTTCTCCAGTTATTCTTGAAGCCCACAAGGAATGCCCCAGGGAGAAAACACACTAACTCTTTTCTGGGGCATAAAAGCACACATTGTTTATTTGTTTGTTTTTTTATTTGTTTGTTTATTTTTGAATTTTCTGAAGAAAGTGTGTGAATGGTTTGGGAATAATGGGTTCCATGATAAAAAATTAAAGCTTGAATGAACTTTAACCTCTGGTAAAGAAATGGTCCCTCAGTGGAAAATATATATGATATTGAACTGGAAATCAAATCTAATGTAAAAGGACATAATCCTTGCTCTGATATTAATCAACTAAAGTGAACCAGGTAATAATACAATTTCCCTGAAATCAAGTTTCCTCTTCCTGAGAACTGAAACTACTTAAAATTTTCAAAATCCAGTAAAAATGCATATAATGAAATAATATGAAAGCATTACATATGGCAGACTTTATAATTGATTAATTTTAATTATTTGTCCTTTAAAATTTAGAATGCTCCACTTCTAATGGAATGAGAGGTAAATTTAAACTGATTGCAATTTACAAAGGAGAGATATTAATAAACTACAAATACAAAATTATCATGTAAACTCAGGAATAAAAAATATTAAGAGGAGCAATATGGCAGTATGCAGTTAACTACAACATGTTATATGATAGAACATCAGAATATTAGAGATCTGGCAGAGTTAAAGTTCAGATATTTCGAATAGTATACTTTGATTTCAGGTTCTGGGGTTTTCATGTAATAATCTAGAGGCTACTAAGTTGTTATATATATAAGAAACTCTAGGAAACATGTTAAAAACACATGTATGCCTTGGACTCATAGGCAAAGATTTTTAAGTTAGATAGGGATTTCTGTTTATCAAATTTGAATTAGAAGGTAGGTAAGAAGGAAAGAAGGTAGGAAGGGGAGGGAGGGAGGGACAGAAGGAGGGATGAAGGAAGGAAGGGGATACTGGAAAGCAGACCACTTGTATACAGTCAATCCATTAGTTAACTGCCATCCCAAACTTTCCTACAGTTTCAGTGCAACCCCAATTAAAATTAAGCAAGCATTTTTGCTGCAATAGAAAAACGATTCTACAAATGAAACGAAAAGGCAAAGGAACTAAGAGAGTTACAACAATTTAGAAAATGAATTAATTTGGAAGAAAGATAATCTGATTATAGAATTTATCATAAAACTAAAAATATGCAGGAGAATGTCTTACTGGTGACAATATAAAAATCTAGTTTAATGGAAAGAATAGGGTGTGCAAAAAAGATTCACTAAAACATAATTAACTTTCAACAAAGATGCCAAATGTGTTCGTCTGCCATAGGAATGCTCATGCAAATTACCAAAATTTTGTTAGCTTTTATAAAGGTCATTTATTTGATGTAAATCCTTATGGATTACAAGGCCCTAAATAGTCCAACTCAAGGTTCCATTCTCACCAAAGCCAGTTGCCACCTGTTGAAGCAAGATGGTTTCTATTCTCTGCCTAGTTTTTCCTTCCTGAGCTTCCTCTTCTCCCTGAGGTTGCATGGTCCAGCTTGTTCCCAATCTCAGCTATAGGCCGGCATAGGGCTTGCCTCTCAGAGATTCCTCTCTCCCTTGGCATAGGGCTTGGGTCTTTCTAGGGCTTTCTATATCAGCTAGAAACTATCAGTTAAATGGCTCACTCTCCCCAGGGCCCCAGGATCAAAAACGACAGTTCTTTCTATTTTCTTGTCTGTCTTCTTGAATGAATGTCTATTTATATCAGCCCACCAAGGGGACAGGGACTCAACATGAGTCATGCCTTACAGATATGGTCATATCAAAAGCCCTAAATTGATTATACAAAGTAAAATTTAACAAAAGCCCATTTACTGAATCCAATATAATCAAAAGGGTTTTAGACCCAGTAGAATAGATTAGTTTACAAATATAATTTTTATCATTTTGAAATTCACATATATATTCTCAAACTCTCACATCAATGAAGATCCATGGAGGAAGAAAAGTCTTTTCAAATAATGGGACTAAAATAATTAAACAGCATTTTGCCACACATGCCCACAAAATACATTGATTAACCCTATGTGCCATATTTAAACTTTTCTTAATATGAACATTAGAAATTATTGAAAAACATTCTTTAAAACTTCTAGAGAAAATGTAGAACAGCATATGCATAAATAACAGTTAGCCTATGTTTATAAAATAAAAGACAAAATTCATGAACTAGAAGGGAAAAAGTTGATATACTGTACTTCATCACATTTAAAATTTTATGCTTTGTTAAAGATAATCCTGAGAGAATGTGGAAACAAGTCAATGACTTGGAGAAAATATTTGCTAAACATCTGTCTAATAAAGAACATGTATCTGGAAAGTAATGAACTCAAGTCTCAATAAATGCAGACAAAAAATATAAAATTAATTAATATCTGCAAAAGTTTGATCAGACATTTCTTAAAAGGAGATACACAGATGGCAACTAACCCTATGAGAAGATGCTCAACATCATTTGTCATTAGAGTAATACATTTTAAATCTACTATGTGAGCTCCCTTATTTGAAACTTTTTAAAAAATATTTCTGTTTTATTTAACTGGCATTCTTATTATCTGTTGTAATAGTGAAACATTAAATTCCTTACTTCTGAAACTGATTCCAAGACAACGAAACACAGTTGCAACATTTATATTCATGTACCCTGTACATTCTATGAATTTCAGTATGGCAGGAAGGAAATAAAGGTAAAAGATGGAAATGAAATCACAAAGTGCTAATAGTTTGATATAATTGAATACACAGTAAAAATCTATAATTAGTTATTAGAATTAATGAATTTAATATGTGTGCTGGATAAAACATAAACTTAGAATAATCAAATTATTTTTATAGTGCAGCAATAAACACTTAAAAAATAAAATTGAAGGAGAGATAGCATTAACAAAAATATTATTCTCACTTTTTTATTTTTTAGAAAGATACTTTGATTACATAAATGTTCCAGAGAATATATAGGAGATTCCCATATGCCCTGCTCAGCACACCTCCCACATTTTTCCACATTAGCAACACCTTTCATCAGTGTGGTACATTCACACTGTGAATGTGGTACATTCATTGCAATTGAAAAACACACTTTGGAGCCTTGTCACTAAGCATGAATTAATGTTTACATTGTAGATAACACTATCTCCCATTCAGTCTCTAGGTATCTCTCATTGTAATGTTATTCAGGGTGATCCCCAAGTCCCAAAAAAGCCCCCATATTGCACTTGTTTTTCCTTCTCCCTAACCCCAGAACATCCATGGGTCACAGCCTCCACAAAAATGGTATTTCTTCCATTGCTAGAATCACAATAAGTCTATAGTAGAATACTAGTAAGGTTATTTTAGTGCATAGTTTGTTTCCCAATCCTGAGGACTCTGGGATGGTGATGCCAACTCCATTAATCTAGGGGTCTTCAATCCCTTACATCCAATGGATGGGACTCTCTTGCTTGCAGTTATAGGCCCTCTTGGTTTCTTGGTATGTTGTTTGTCCATCATCTCCTCCCCATTAGTTCTCCTGGGTGCATTCATTGAACTGGAGTGTAGGTGTTGCAATTCCTTTGAGATTCAAGGCTCAGCTGGCATATGGACAGCCCAAAGATTTAAGACTCTTGGATGTACACCTCCCCACTCTAGTACTGATTATAGGTTCAAATAGAAGCACAGAAGAGTCATGCATAGGAAAACCACTGCTGAGTCTAACTCAGTCACAATGGGGAGCATAAATAACAGATTAGGGCCCACTGAGAAAGGATTAAATTCCTGAACTGTCTGCCCTGACTTTAGCGTCTGGATGTCTCCACATCCCTGAGGAGCATCACTATTTGGTGACGTATCTACTTTGGCTGTCAATGAGATCCTGTTGAGATGTGCATAAGCATACCTCTGGGATGGCTTCCTGACTAACTTTGAAGTCTCTTAGCTATAGAAACTCATTTGTTTTTAGCTTTTTCCCCTTTTGGTCAAGGGATTTTTGGTTTGTTTTTCCAGATGTATTGCTTGTTTGTACTTGGTAACAATCCCTCGGTGTCAGGGAAGCTCATCCCTGGGAGTCATGTCCCATGCTGAAGGAAAGTTATCACATTTATATGCTGAGTTCGGCCTAGAGAGAGGCCACATTTGAGCAACAAGGAGGCTTCCTGTAGGTAACTCTTAGGCACTCTTCATTACTAGGCTAAGTTTCAATTTCAAGAGCAAAGGCTCATAAGCATAGTCATCAATAACAAGGGTCCTTCAATGGACCATCCTCCTCCACAAGTCATTGTCCTTGTACGTGGGACATGCTTGTTGTTCCATTAGAGAATGTGGCAGAGCTCCACTGGATGGGAATTTGATATTCTTTTGGTTATCGTGTGAATCTCCACCCACCATGACAATGCCCCATGAACATTTGAACACAGTTATATGCCTCATATATATACCCAGGTGAAATTCTTCACATGTATCCCCCATCAGTGACACTCCACAGCAGTGATCCTCCCTTGCCACAGTTGTAATCCTTTTGTGATCTAAAACTTCTTCAAAAATGAAGCTGATAAAATAGCCAAATACAATTAATAAGAAAATGAAATAATAATGAGAGTTTTACGCATAAGAAGTAAAATACAGAAAAAATTAATAAAAAGTAAATATAGGGTAATATTTTAAAAATTGGAATATTAAAAAATAATGAAAAAATATTTGAGGAAAAAAACTTTTTTTTTTTTTTTACATTTTGTCTTTCATCACTGTAAGACCTTCCCCCAGTGTCTTAATATATTTTTTGCTCAATTTTTTTTCAAAGAAATTTTAAGTCACAGTAGAGTCATGTACAGAATACAGGGCCTTCCCATATACCCAACAGCCTCCCTCACTTCCCCTTTCCTCCATCAATAAAATTTAATATGTGAAGGGTACACTTGTCACAATTGATTCACAGATATTGAAACATAGCTACTAACCATCATCAATGGTTCACATTATGGTTTTCACTTTGAACAATATACTTTTATAAGATCTGATAAAATGTAATGTGGTCTGTATCTATGTTTGCAAGATCATGCAGAATAATTCCATCACCCCAAAATTCCCCCTGTTCCATCTATTTTATTCCTCCCTCTCCCTCCCCTTTGGGTCCATTTCAACCACGAGGCTTTACTCCTTGAGATTCACAATTACTTCTATCTTCACTGAGGGCTTGACACGCTGGTCTGTCCTCCTCTATTAGGCACCACTGATGCTCTCAAGTGACTCCCATTCCTCTGTTTGAGAACATAGCGGGCAACCCTAGGATGGGAGTCCAACACTTTCTTGCTCATTATGTGGGTCTTTACCCACTAATACACAAATTTGCCCTGTGTCTCTTAACCCGCTTTAATTTTTTTTTCCTTTCCATTTTCACATTTGTTGAATAATTGTCAATCTTTGATGGTCTTCAAACTTTGGGGAAAGTTAATTCTTCTGACAAATTTTAACCATTTTCATTGGTTCCAAGGGGGATGTGGGCCAAATGTGTCCTATTCCAGAAGCTTACTCATGTCAGATACTACCCATCAGTTTTTGCATCATGTCCACTATTTCCTTTAGAGCTCTTTGCATATTATTCATAGTTATTTTAAACCTTTCAAATGATAATTCCAACATTTCCTACAAACCAAGGTCTGGATATGATAATGCCGTGATCTTTATATTATTTTTCCCTTTTTGCAAGCCTTGTGATTTGTTTTTGAAAGCCAGGCATGACATATCAGGTAAAGGCAAGCGAAGTTAGACTTTTGACTTTACGTCTTATGTTTACTGTCTAGGAGTTAGGCTGTTTTATTGTTTCCTGTAGCTGCAATTTTCAGTGGCAAAAATTTCTTCTTTGGACCTTTTGTCTGACTCATTTGTCTTTGGGTATCCTTAGGGATTCCTTCTTAAATTGGGACTGAGCTTTGCAATTTTTAATAGATGTAATGCATTCTTACATACAGTATCTCTATTAATGTGCTGTAATATATAGGAGAGGTAAATGTTCTATAAACTTATGAAAAGTTTTCCTTTAGACTGTGGCCCTGGGGCTATGAAATTCACAAATGATTATCACCTTTTTTTTAAAACCCCTTATGTGAGAACTGGGAAATGCCAGAGAGACCTGAATTTGGGCATCTATTTTTCTACCAGGTAAATTGGGCTTTGATAAAATCCAGTTTGGTTAGGTTTAGGTAAAATACTCTCCCTTAAAGACTGGCCTTTGTTAAGAAAACAGAATGCCTTGTGAATATTTTAAATGGTTACTTTCCCCTTCTTGATGTTCGAGATACAATTTGATTTTTTATCATCTTTACAGTGACAAGCTTGAGACTCATGGATGCACAATGCAAAAAAGTCTGAGGGTCTCCTTAACCTTGGGCTTCCAGATGTTTTCTAAACTCAAGTTAGTCCATAGTCTATCTTCAGCAATTAGTCAGGTCAACTATTTTAATTGTAAAAAAAGGGAAATTTAATATGTCCCATTTAAGTGCTTCTACCTGTTGCTAATCCTGATAAACTAAATGTCTTTATCTGCATGTCTTTCCAGTTTTGGCGTACTGATTTGCCCTGTGACGTCAATTTATGACAGATCTCAGAAGAGTTGATTTTAGATATTTTAGCTTCCCATCAGGAAAGGAGTGGGTATTGTTATATTCTTTATGTTGTGTTAAAAAATGGAAATATTTCTTAGAGGAATACACCGATCATACTCTGATATCAAACTTGTGCTTGTCCCAAAAGAGATATATGAGTGTTCCTTGAATAATTATCAGAGAGATTACAAATGATGTTATGAAAATTTTTGGTTTGTCTCAAATTCACACTTAAGAATTAAGTGTTACAAGATTGTTTTGATTACTTGTTTTGATGAGATTGTTTTAGTGAATTCCAAACACAAGCACACTGGTACAAAAAGGTTTATTTTCATTAGGAGAAAAAAATATTTTCACTCTTAAGGAATCCTCAAATGAGCAAAACGTGAAACCAAATTAAATACATCAGAGGTGACTAGAAATGAAAATCATTTTTGTCATGCCTTGTTCATTAGGCATAAATTTGAGAAACAATAACAAATGAAAAGTCATTTCTCATACATAGAGGGTAAAAGTCAAGTTAGAAACTAAGGCCAATATCCCAGCATCGCAAAACCCTGAAATATGGATTACCTTTTAAGATTGTGGAGTGTCTCTATCCTGTAGCCAGTTGTAGGTTTGTATCTAAGCTATAATTTTGTCTTTCAAGATGCTTAATTACACTGTCAGAAAATATTATCATGTACACTCAGTATATCTTTGGAAGTTGAAAAATAGTTATCACCAATATAAGTAATTGAAAATGGAAAGGAAATAATTTAATAAAGGAATATAAATCTATGGTGTTGAGCAAATGAGTGCGGAAGATGTATCCAGAGATTTGGCTGGACCTGGATGTGGCAAGCATATGGGCAAGTGAGTTAACCAGAAGACATACCTTCCCCCATATTTCACATAATTAACTTCATAATAGGGAAGAGGAATTTCTAAGAAAAGCCTGAAAACATATGAAGCCATCAAACCCTGAATTTGTCAACTTTATTTATAATAAATGAAAATCAAGTTATACATAAATAAGAGGAACAATATGAGTACATCACTAAATGTTAAATATGGATATATTCAAATGTAGTCATAAACATATAGATGACATTTTGTCTATTTGTATAAAAGATTGCAAAGGAATGCTAATTAGTAATTTATTGGGAAACATTATAAGGTATATTACCTAAAAATAAGGCATTCTCTGCTCACAATTCTTACGGTAAAAAAATGGACTGACAGTTTTTTTCACTTTGATTCAACGCCAAAAAGGTACTTTATGATGAACCAGTTTTTCTCAAACATTTTTTTCATAGCGTCCTTTACATCTTTGTTCCTCAAACTGTAGATGATGGGATTCAGCATGGGAATCACAATAATGCAAAGTATAGAGACTATCATACTATCCGATGCTTGGCTGGAACTTGGCCTCATATATTCAAAGTGGATTGTCTATGAATAGATTGTTTTTATTTTATAACCATAAAAAAATAAATAAAGTGGATTGTCCCATAATAAAATTACACTCCAGTTAGGTGAAAGCAACAGTTGGAAAAGACTTTTCACCTCCCTTTGGCAGAACGCATCTTCAGAATGGCCATTAGAATAAAAGCATAGGAGATCAGGAGTATGGATATGGTAATTATCTCAATAGAGCCCACAAAGTAGAAGAGTAGAAGTTGGTTAATGTGAAGGTCAGAAAAAGAAATAGCTAGGAGTGGAGGGATGTCACAAAACACATGTCTAATTTCATTGGATGCACAGAAGGAAAGGCTAAAAGTGGTCACTGTGTGTAAAGTACTATGCAAAAAGCTGCCAACATAGGAAGCAATGATGAGAGGCACATAGACTCCAAGTGACATGTTAGCTGAATACAGCAGTGGATTGTAGATTGCTACATAGCAATCATAAGCCATTGAAGCCAAGAGAAAGCATTCTGTGGTTTCAAAAGAAATAATGAGAAAAATCTGTGTAACACATCCAAGGAATGAAATATCTCTATTATCCTCCAGGAAATTGACCAATATTTTGGTTGTGACAACTGAAGAATAGCAGGCATCCAGGAATGACAGTACACTCAGAATATAGTACATGGGGTTGTGGAGCTGGGCATCCGCAGTAACCAATAAATCCAGTCACAAATTTCCAATCAGAGTAAAAAGATAGGTTGCTAGAAATAATAAAAGTAGGAAGACCTCCAGTTCAATTTTATCTGTGAAGCCCATAAAGATAAACATGTTGACTTCGGTCACATTCTTCTATGGAATCCTATTTGTAATGAAATCTTATGGTAACTCTGACATCTCAGTTTATATGTATATGTTTGCAAGACACTGTCTGGTGACATACAGTTCACCCAATCATATTCCCATGTCTGCTTCTTAGGACATTGATAACATAGGTTTATTAGTCAGGGTTCTCTTGGGAAACAGAATCAACAGGAGATAACTCTCAATAATATGAGATTTTAAAAGAGTCTCTCACGCAACCATGGGGATGCACAAGTCGAGGCTCCACAGGCAGGCTGCAAACCAATGGCTCCGATGAAAATCCAACGAAGGGTCGTTGATGAGTTTCGGGGAGAAGTTGCCTGTCCAACGACGAGCTGGGAAATTCTCTCTGAATGTTGAAATCACTTCCCCTTTTAAGCCATTCAACTGATTGGATAAAAGCGCCACCCATTGATGATGTAATCTCCCTGATTGATGCAGATGTAATCAGCCATCCACACAATAAACTCACTGGTGATTGAAGTCCATAAATGCTCTTGTATTACAATTAGCCCAGTGCTTGTTGGAACAAGCACCTGGACACAATTACCTGGCCGAGTTGACACATTAGCCTAACCATTACAGTCCACCCCTTGTCAACTCGGCAACCATCCACATTACCCTAAACCATACGTAGTCTCTAAGTAAAAACAATAACAGACAAGCATATATACATATTTCCGCCTAACAATGTTCAACTCCTCTGCGTACAACCGGAAATGCATTAATTCCCCACAGAACAGGGTGCAAGTACTTGGGTAATATTCATTCTTAAACTTGACATCCTTAAATATTATGCCATGGAATTAATACAACTTTTCATGATAGGGGAAAAGGTTGGGGAAGAAAACAAAGAAATTCGTTTTGTGTACACATACAATAATACTCATAACGAAACATGGAAGAAGGGTTCATGACTATTAAAGTCCTCGTTTCTGTAACTGGTCTCGGGGTTGAAGTTCATATTTATCACTACCTTCTTCCACTACCCATTCCATGTTCCCATTACCTTCAGCAAGCACTTCTGCTGGCCGTGGTTGTTTGCCTGGTGGGATGACCCAAACTTTCATTCCCAAAGATTCTGGGCCATTGTTAGTCCTGCTTGAATTGGTTTGTTGCAGTTTTCCATTGACTTTAATCACAG
>JAQZBX010025997.1:0-29202 GCA_029593785.1 Cabassous unicinctus | reverse complement strand
ACCTGGGGTTACTGACACCCTCCACCTCCACCACCTGGGGTTACTGACACCCTCCACTACCTGGGGTTACTGTCACCCTCCACCACCACCTGGGGTTACTGTCACCCCATTCCTCCCCCTGGCCCCAGCTTAGAGCCCTTCCCGCAGGTCAAAGCCCGTAGAAGCCCCCCGTGGTTTGGCTGATGCCCACCTCCTTATCTAAACTTGACTTGTACACGCAGCAGTGTGTGGCACTATTTTACTTGTCCTAATTACTAAACCGTGTCCTCAGGGTCATTGGGGCTCATGTTAGAACTGGACGAGTCCCTGTGAGAGTTCCGGAAGTGCCTGGAAGGTGCTAGCTCAGTCATGGTGGTTCACCCTGCCTCCCCAGGGCCCTGAACAAGGCCTGGTCCGAGCAGGAAGCTGCTCCGGGTTAGGGCCAGCAGGGCAGGTGTCTGACGCACCCCAGAAAGGCACAATCCAAGAGGCTCCAGAAGCTTCTGGAGCACTTCTCTGTCAGACTGTTTAGGCATTGCCAAACTAAAGGAGGGCAGCCATGCAGGGGAAGGTGCATCTGACTTCTGGAGAGATAGAAACTAGAGTGGCTGTGAGCAGAGTTCCCTGTCACTCACAGCACTGAGATGCCTCTCCTGTGAGGGACGTGAGGGAGGGCGGGAAAGTTAGAGCGGACCGATTCGGAAAACTGACAGCATCAGTTCCTGGTTGCAGGATAAAATATTTGGCTGGATTTTCAGAGGTCAGAGCCTGCAGCACCTTCCTTTCCAAGCTGCCTGGGGTGGCTCGGCCTCTCCCTCAGACAGGAGAGACACGCCGCCATTGGCTCTGTCTTCATTTGCCGCACCCAACACCGCACTGTCCCGAATCCGTCAGATGTGGGACTTACATGGGAGCCGGAGCTCTGACTTGTGAGTGTCTCAGGCTCTCCAGCGCTGCCATTTCTACCCTTTTAGGTCACGTTGTCCGAACGGAGTGGGTTTTATTTTCAAACCTGGAAATTCCCTCTTGCTTTATTTCAGAATAAAAATTGCATTTTCATTCCTTTTTATTCTGTGGATGACTGAGGGGAAAAAAGCAAAAGTAAATAAAATATTCAAGTTACAATCTGGAGCACACAATATTCTGTATTCTAGAGCAGCTTTGCAGATTGTTCTTATTTGTGATGGACTTGTCAACTTGCTGGAACGTGGCAGGGAGGCGCCCTCACCCCTGCGCCAGGCAAGTCCAGGCGTGTCTTTATCCTGCAGCCTGGCTGCCCACAGGAGTGCGTGGGCGTGCCCAACCCACGTGCACGCTCACACACGTGCACGCTCACTCACATGCACAGCCATCCGTCAGCCTTTAGTTTATGACCCAGAATCGCCGTAGCAACACGAGAGCCAGGATGTCCTAGCGAAGACGAAGGCAAGGCTGTGGCCCAGCCAGTGGGGCCGCCGTGAGCGTCCCTCCGCAGGCAGGGGTCAGGCTCCCGGGGGCTGTGGTGCACGCTGTGCTGTGAGGTGGGCCCGCAGCCTCCCTGCCTCCTACAGACGCAGGCTGCGGGCCCTGGTGGGTGTGGGCTCCTCCCAGGGGACCTGATCTTCCAAGTGCAGGCTCCTCCCTAGTGGCCGTGCTGGACAGCGTGGCTTCTTGGACCAGCATTTCCCAGGGCGAAGTTCACAGGTCGATCAAGGCCCTGAGGCTGGTCTCCCTTCCCGGCACAGCTTTAGAACCACGTCGAAACTGCTGCAACCTGCTGCTGGGGGTGTGCTCTTGATGAGCTGCATTGACCCACTGCAGCAAACCTCCTAACTGCAGTCCTAAGGAGCCCCCCTCGTGGTCAGGCTGCAGCCTTAGTGGATGCACACGGCTGAGAAAGCTGTGAGGGAGAGGTACTTGTGCCTGAGGAAGTAGACTCCCCTCCTTCCCGCGTCTGCTTCCAGCCTTTAAGTGTTGTCAGCCGCCGAAAGGCTCTGAAATCAGGCCAGCTGATTTTATTCTTTATCCGTGTTGAGAATGATATTATGCCACATGAAGGAACACAGTCAGCAAAAATGATTTTTAACAGTGAGGACCTTTGTTTCTGTTGAGCCTTGACCAAAAAATAGTTCGTCTGTCGAGAGGCAGTATACGTGACCTTTAACCATGCAGTCCTGTGGGCATATTGATTCAAAGATTATTCCACTCTGGTACCTTTAAACATTTTAATTCTAAGGTCCAGGAAAGAGCCTGGGATTTGGAGGCAGGCAGAAGTGGTTTTAAACCCGAGTTCTAGACTTCCTAGGTCTGTGATCTCGGGCAAGATAATTAATCTTTCTGAGCCTTTTGTGCCTCATCTGCACAATGGAGTTTCTCACACCCACCCAGGATGTTGTTTGAAGACTACGTTGTTTCCACAAACATTCAGCGAGCACCTCCTGTGTCCTGGGCTCTTTTCTAAGTGCCGCGGGGACAGAACCTGAGGTCTCTGCTCCCCTGCAGCCACTGCCCTGAGTGCCAGGATGGGGGCACCCCTTCAGGAACGGAGCTGAGTGCTTCCTGGTTCTGAAGCCAGTGGAGCAGAGGGTGTTGCCTGCGAGTGGACGAAGCCGGGTTTCCACCCTGAAGTGGCTTTTGCCTTGTGGCTCTGAACTAATAAACCCTCTAGCTGCTTCGGTTTTGACTTGCAGCAGAGCGTCTAAAGGTTACTTAGAGATTCAGCAGGACCATTCATAGACTTTTACCATTTTATTTCCAATTTTAAACTTTTTATTTGGAAACACTTAGAGGACAGTTACAAAAATAATACAAACCCATACAGAGAACAATATACCCTATCCCCCCAGATACCCATATCTACTAATTTAATATTTTGCCACATTTTCTGTATCACTCTATCCATCCATCAATCCATCTATCTGTCCATCTGTCTATTTGTCAATCCATTTTCTGAACACTTCATGCTTCTTGAACACTTAATATGGCATGTACATTTCCTATGATCAAGAATTTGAGTACATTTCACATAACCAAGAATATCTACATATTAAGATATGCACCTTAAGTGCACTTACCAAGTTCAAGAAATTTAACATTTGTATAAAGCTAACTCTCTATACTCCAATTTTTTTTGTATGTCCCGATAATATCCTTTTGAGCTTCCTCTCCTCCTTTGTTAGATCCCTTCCAGGATCATATATTGCCTTTGTCATTGGCCCTTTAGTTCCTCTTTCTTTTTTTATAAATTGTGAAAACATATGTACAACTTAAACTTTCCTATCCCAACCTCTCCCAAGCATCCCATCCAGTGGGATTAATCACATTCATAATTTGCAGTACCCTTATCGCCTTCCATTCTGAAAAGTCCCCATTTCTCAAAACACAAACCCTACATCCATTCCCCCTCCCCCACCCCATCAACCTGTACTCTGATTTATGACTCTGTGAGCTTGCATATCTCCAATATTTTTTCAAAAGTACCAACTATGTACCTTTACCCATCTGTCCCCCCGCTTGTATATAGTTATTGTCACAAATTACATGTTCATGCATTATGAGTCTCAAACCACTGATTTATCATTACATTTTATGCATTTCCCTTTTAGATCCTGTGGGGAGGAAAAATGGAGTTACCAACCAAAAATACAGAAGCACTGGCATTTATATTTTCCCATGTGTGGCAGTTTGAAATTATTTTATGAATACCAAAAAGAGAAAGATAATGTTTGTAAACTAATCTATTCCTGTGGGTGTGATACCCTTTGACTGCATGAAATTCAGTTGAAGGCACTTTGATTAGATTGCTTGTTAAGATCAATTTAGGGCTTTTGATTGGACTATATCATTGAGGCATGACTCAGGTTGACTCTCTGCCGTCTTGCTGGGACTGATAAAATGGAGACCAAGAAAGAGACACACACAGACACAGAAAAAGAAATCTGCCATTTTTTATCCTGCCATGTGAGAGAAGACTAGAGGATCGCTTAAGCATGAAGCCCCGAAGAGGCTGGGCCCACGGAGCAGCTCAAGAGAAGACGGGCCCTGCTATATGCCTAACAGTTCACATGTGAATTCAGGAATAAAGTGGAGCAGCCGAAACTGATAAAGGAGGCCTGGAATGAGACAAGCCCTATACCTGGTTGCTCACAGCCGAGCTCCAGGAACTGGGCTCCGAGAGAGGCGAAGGCTGAGACCTCAGCAGATATCAGTGGCCGTCTTGCTTTGCCACATGCCTGGACAACAGGATCAACAGTAGCTGACTTGAGTGAGAAAGCACCTCCTATGGTGCCTCAATTTGGACTTTTCACAGCCTTGGAACTGTAAGCTTTTACTCCAAATAAATCTCTTTTATAAAAGCCAACCCAGTTCTGGTACTTTGCACTAGCAGCCCTTTGGCAAACTAAAACACCCTGTTATTACCCTAAATAGATATCTTTAGTTCTTCATGTGGCTTTGATCTATTGCCTGATGTCCTTTCTTTTAAACCTACAGATCTCTCTTTAATATCTATTGTATGGCTGGTCTAGTGGTGACAAACTCAGCTTTTATTTATCTGAGGTCTTAATCTCTTTCATTTTTGAAAGACATTTTTGCTGTATATAGAATTCTTGGTTGCCAGTTTCTTGCTTTCAGCACTTTAAATATGTCATCCCACTGCCTTCTTGCCTCCTTGGTTTCTGATGAGAAATCAGCACTTAATCTTTTTGAAATGCCCTTGTACCTAACACATTGCTTCTCTCTTGAGGCTTTCAGATTTCCCTCTTTATCTTTGGTATTTGACAGTTTGATTATAAGATGCCACAGTGTGGGTCTATTTGGGTTTATCCTGTTTGAAGTTTTTTTACTGTCTTAGATGTGTATATTCACATCATTGCTATATTTGGGACATTTTCAGCCATTATTTCTTTGAACATTCTCTCTGCCCCATCTCTGTTTCTTCTCCTTCTGAGATTCCCACAATACATATGTTGGTCCACTTGATGGTGTCCCACAGGTTCCTCAGGCTCTGTTCACTTTTATTCACCCTTCTTTCTGCTCCTCAGACTGGATGATTTCAATTGTCTTATCTTCACGTTCACTGATTCTTTCTTCTGCCAGCTCCAATCTGCTGCTGAGCCTTACAGAGAAATTTTAATTTCTGTTACTCTGGTCTTCAGTTCTGTTTGGCTACTTTAAAGGATTTCCATCTCCCTATTGATATTCTCTTTGTATTTATCTATCATTTTCCTGATCTCCTTTATTTCTTTCTCCATGTTTTCTTTTAACTGTTTGAGCATATTTAGGACCATTTTTTAAAAGTGTGTCTGGTATGTCGCAGGTCTTGTCCTCCTCATTGATGGTTTCTAATGCTTTACTTTTCTCCTTTGGCTGGGCCATTCCTTCCTGCTGCTTTGTATGCTTTGTAGTCTTTTGTTGAAACCTGAACATTTTGATATTTTAACGTGTTATCACTGGAATTTATACACTGAGGTGTCTGTTCCTTAAGCTTGTATCCAGCTAGTCTTATAAGAGAAATTTCCTTGAATGCCAGGAAATAACAAAAAGAAATAAATAAAAAAAGGACTAAAAGGAAATACCTTTCCCAGTCTTTGCAGATTGACCTGTGCATATCCTTTCCTTCAGGGCTTATCCAAAGTATGTGTTTAGAGAATAGTTCTAGGCCAAAGCAGAGGGGTCCCCAGTCCCTTCAATATTGGGTATGTGTGTTTAGCTCTTAAGATTTCCCCCATTTTCACAGTCTCAGGCACTGTATAGTATGTCCTATGGCCAGCAGTCCCTTGCCCAGGCAGTCACTTCACTGCTTTCCCACAGTGTTTTGTAGGAGAGCTTGGTGACCTTCTCTACATGGGGCAAGTTCTAAGACAGTGAGTCCCTCAGGCCACCATGAGGTGGACTGGGCAGACACACATGCTGCCAGTATGAGCATCAGGGGTATTTTGCTCCTTCTGGAACTGGGACCAGGGATCTGCACTGGGAGTACAGGCCGGCTTCTTGTGGAGTTGATGAGGGATTAGGGTGGGGCCAGCCAGGGCACCAGGAGATCCTACAGCTTTTAAGTGGCCTTTGTCTTGATTCAGTGTTCACCTGTTACTGAAGTCCTTTCACTGTTTTCTGGGACTTTGAGAAAGATGTTTCTGCCAGTTCTTGCTGGTTGTTCAAAGCTTCTGTGGGGGGACAGAGCCCTGAAATGTCTTATTCCGCCAATTTGATCAGGTGATTTTACCAAATTTTTAGTCCCTAAAACTTTAGTTATCTGTAGGGCAACATTTATATTTGTGATAAATATTTTGCAAGATACATAGCTAGAAATACATTTGTTAATATTGCCTGTTTATGAATAAACCTAATTTGCATTATAAAATATAAAGAAGAGGGAGAGATACAGCCTTTCATTCCTAAAATTCCTGAACAATATGCTCCTGCTCTGATACAGTCAGTTTTTGCTGAGCTTGCCAGTGGCCACACTTGCTCATGCACAGAGCCTCGGTTTGCCTGAGCTGCTGTGACAGGCGCCATGCCGTGGGTCGGCTTAAACAACAAGTGTTTGTTGGCTCGTGGGTGCAGAGGCTGCAAGTCCAATATGGAGGTCTTGGCAGACCTTCTCTCTCCTCGAAGCCTGTATGTAGCCTTCCAGTGCTGGTTTGCCGCAGTCCTGGGTGCCTTCGCTTGCATCTGTCTCCTGTCACGTGGCCATCTCTCTCTCCTCGGTCTCCGGCTTCTCCCTGGGCCTCCCTGACTGGCTGTGCCCAGACTTCCTCTGCTTATAAAGGCTCCAGTAGTACAGATAAAGGCCCTTCCTGATGCAGTGGGGCCACAGCATCTTCAAAAGGTCCTCTTTACAAAGGATTCACACCCACGGGTTTGCAGATTAAAAACATATCTTTCTTGGGATACACAATCCAATCTACCACACACAGCTAGCCACCAAAAGGTCTTTGGCAACAGTTATCTCACTGGTGGAGCAAGTAGCTTCTTTGTAGTGGTGATGATGCGAATGATTAAAACAATATCCCTTTTTCAAAGAACTTTCTGCTGGCATCATCAAAATTCATCCTCACCTTTTCAGGTCTAACCTCTAATAATCAACAAAGGGGTTAGACAAGATAATGACCCAGATAACTAAGATATTCATACTGGTTATTTAGACTGATGTAAAGTTATAGAAAAATGATTTTTCTCCTTGATTTGAAGTGATGAATAAAGAAATAGAGTTTAGATATTTTTTTAGTATTAATGAATCAAAAAGAATGAATGTCAACATCATTCTATAATCCATACAGTTCATTAGAGCCCTCTCTTCAAAGGAATGGTTGACCAACGTGGGTTTTCTCGCATGTAACATTTGGTAGGCTGTAGCCTTGTTGCTAGCTATATATTTGAATTTTACATGAATGCACCATTGTAAAACTAATGATGCCGTCTTAGCCTATCTATGCAATTCCAGGCGAATGTCATCTGCGGTGATTAGATTGTAACAGAAAACCGGTAGATTAGATCATTAAAATGCAAACCATCTCTGTATGAGCACACCTGGGCATTCAGTGTGGTTCCCTTCAGAACAAATCATACCATTTTAAAAACAATAATAGAGAAATAATAGATGAAGAAATAAAAAAACCTACCCAACTGTGGAATCACCCACCTGACGTCCTTCAAAGCTGTATTCTAATTACTAGCGTATTGGCAATCAGAGCAATTATTTAGGGGAGAATATTTGAGGCAAAGAATTTCCATTGTCTTAATATTTCTTGCAGAATCCTGCCGCTCTATTTTTTCTATGAATATAAACAGTGAATTGCTCCAGAGATGTTTGCCGCCATATCCCCAGCGTGTCTCGCCTGCTCATGACTGCCAACTGTTTCCATTTTGCTAAAATACTTATCAGTGTTTGAAAAGCGTAACTTTCAATTTGTGCCTTTTCTTTGAATGTGAGGACAGTGTGGCAAGAGCGAGCAAAGTATCTTTCATGGCTATGAAGAAGATGCTAAAAGGAATTAGATCCTGCACATTGTTCCGCTTTCTTCTGCCATCTTTGTTCTCCTGGGAAACCCTCCGTTTATTGGACAAATAAGTATCTGGATCCATCTCTACCTAAATGGTTCTTTCCTTTATGTCTTTCCACCAAATTTCAATACCAGAATTATTCAGATCTTTGAGAGGTTTAAAAACTTGACTTTCCTTTCTCCTTATCATATGGAAGGAATAAATTTCATTCCCCACTGGTCCACTGACCTTGCTATCTAGAGTAACTGCTGTGTCAGAAAAATATGAACGCATGCACCACTCAGCTTCCTTAAGTCTGCCTTAAACGGCATTCCACACACTTCTGGTACAAACTGGCACAACCTTCCTCGAAGCTGATGTGGTATTCTGTGTCACGAGCCTTAAAATTGCCATGGCCTTTGACCATGCGGCAGTAACTCCACTTTTAACATTCAGACAAGGACTTCCCTCTTCAAAAGATATTCGTCGTGACATTTTTAATACATGAACATTTTATAACATTATTATTAATGTCCAAGGACAGGATTGGTTGAAAAAAAATTATGGAAAATCCATTAACTGGAGCTGTAAGAGCTACCATGAGGGTTGACATTGCAGAAGGATTTCTAAAAATGAAATATTGAAAATTCTTATGCTACAATGTTGTCATAGCATTTTTTAATTATGTACATTTAATTATGAGCTCCACTATGCATAAATATCATGAACATGGAGGGAAATACAGAAAGCCAAAATGTTAATAGTAGTTATCTCTATTACTTTCTTGTTTTCCAATATTTTCCCTATGTATATTTGTATATTATCAAATGTCCTAGAAAGGGCATACATAAAAATTTTTCAAAAATTCAGAGCAGAAGGAAACGCCCATGGAGCAATGGCCGTGCTCCACGGTTTCCTGTCTGTTCTCCCTCTGCGGCGAGCAGATGCTGCTCTCGGCTGGCGTGCTTTTCCTCGGAATTTACGCTCCTCCTTCTCCGACTGCAGAGGAGCAGCCATTGAGGGGCGATGATGGGACTCGTTGTCACGCGGTCTCTGTTCCTTTTCAGCACACGACGGTTTTGCCCTTTATCTTAATCGAGATGAGGACGTCGCAGCATCAGTATCCCAGCAGGAGCAGCGGACTCGCCGCCGTATGCACCTTCTCGGTCATCTACATACTATGGTAAGGACGGCGCCTGCTGCTTTTGCCTCCTGCTAGATTCTGCGCAGCTGAATCAGGGCACATTCTTCATCAGGGATGTGATCGCGAACAGGTCCCCACTGCGTGCCTCACTGGCCCACGACCGGGCTCTGTCCCGTCCCCCAGATGCTTGTATTTTTAGAAAGCTTATGCCAGACCTCACACAACAGGAATCTGCCGAACAATCCCATGTAAGCAGCGCTTCTGCCAAGGCTGCGTTTTCCAACCCTTTTTCCAAGCTAAGTGTTTTTCTTGGACACCCGTTTTATTGCTTAAGGGCTTTCTCGCCTGAGTTTTTGTTGTTGTTTTTCCTTTTGTTGAGGGGAGGAGGCCTTGTAGCAAACAAGGATCAGAACGGAAGAAATGGCCTCGCACGGGAGTGACTCAAGTGAAAATGTGCCTTTTCCTGAGTCCATTCAAAACCTACTCCAGAGTTATCTGTGACACACAGAATGTATTTAACTATTGTTATTTTTTAATATTGGAGTAAATGAACCACAGGAAATCTAGATTTGGCCTACTAGGCACTGTTAAGCCGCAAGTATGAGATGTCAAATTTATCTGACAATAATTTTTGCCTGAAGAGTTTGCTTCACTTTAATTTCCATTCTTACCATTTTAACATTTCAAAAATTATGTATCTTAAGATGGAGAATTTCTTAGTTTCCCTCCTACTTGCAAGTCCTCTTTGATGTGCTGACACACGCAGAAGAGGCCCTGCTCCTGGGAGGCCTGTCTTGAGCTCTGGGTCACCAGCCCCGCCTGCAGGCCTGGACGGCCGCGTCACCCTCCACCCAGCACTCAGACTGCGCCTGCTGGACAGCGTCCAGGGCGCTGGGGAGGCCCGGACCCTGCGGAGCGTCTTGCTCCAGCCAGCCCAGAAATAGTGAATGAAGGTCAGGGCCACGCTTCACATACTTGCCTGAATGGCCACGTAGAGCTCCAGATCTGAGCAGAAAGGGAAGCCCTGCTCTGTGGCCAGCCCCAAGGTGACATACAAACCTGGGACCTGAGGATGAGCGTGATGCAAGGTTCGTCCAGGGCATTGGCCACATCATCGATTGGTCAGAGATGGATTGCAGGGAAAATGTGTGTTTTCCTGATCACTTTCTGGATCTTTTTTTCCACCCAGAACCTTAAGCATGATCTTTTCTGTTAGAAAAGGAACAAATGATGGCAGCTTCCAGGTGAAGTGTGACTATGTGCTGAGCGTCTTCAGGAATTAATGTATGTGCCTCATACATATGAACTTATGTTCAGATGACTGTTCTTTTTCAGAAGGGTCAGGGAGGAAAGCTACACAATTGTTCCAGGGAGGTTGCCACATTTCAGACATTTCTGGAACTGCCTATAGGTAATTTCTCAATCAACTCCTCATTTCCCATCCCCCCAAAATTAGGTGCATTACTTTACGCTCACAGTTGTTTACCTGCAGTAAGGGAAGTTCTTTGCTCCGGGGATGCTGGCTGTGCTTTTGCACATTTGTTTCTATACCATTAAAGTATCTGCATCTCGTAGTCCCAGAGGCTCCAGGGATTATTTCGTTCTTGATGGCATTTCTCCACTGGGGCAGAGTCAGTCCACATTCCAAAGAAATATGAAGCAGGGCTTGCCCTCTCCATGCCAAGGAGACCTGCCCTGAGTAAACCAGTGCTTGCTTGGATGTTTTCAAGCTAACCAACACATCCTCTCAGATTTGTCGTAGAAAGCTTTCAAAGTAGGCTTTTTCCTTTGGTGTTCTGCCCTGGGCACTCCTAGCTGTGCGTAGTAACGTCACGTGACATCAACCCCAGGATCTTCACTGGCATCAACAAGGAGCTCTTGCTCCGCTCCAGACCACCTCAGGGCCCCCATCCAGCAAGGACAACGCAAGGTTCAGGTTGTGAAACCTTTTGATAACATACTGGTGTTGTAACTGGACATTCCAGAACCACCTGCCAAAGTTTGGAGAGCATCCCTCTTGTTACCTACTGGCAATAAGCTAAATAGGTCTCGCTGTCAGCACCGGGTGTGGCTGAGCCGCGTCTCTGCCCTGCTTCATCTCTGCCTTGCTCTCCAGGCTCACGGCATCTCTTCCTGACACACCTGATCTGTCCCCAGGTTGGAGTAGCAAGGGTTGAGAAAGCGCAGGTGCCTGGCTTTTCCTTCACAACCCAGCCCTGGGAGCTCCCATCGCCGTCACAGCTCAGCCCATCCCAGACCTCTCCCGCCTCCCCACCACACTCCTTCCCCCATTTGCCCACGTGTCTGGGACACAAGTGCCAACCAAGAAATAACAAACCAATCTGCAAGGCAATAAAGGCATTGATTTGGAGTCTTGGAATTGGAATTTGAGGAGCACAGATTCGAGCAGCAGCCCAAATTGTGTCCCATCTTGGCACTAATTGCACAGGTTGTTTGTGGCTGGTGGATATTTGGGGTTCTCTAATTGTCCTTCAGGTTAGACAGTACCTGAGTTCTTTCTCTGGTGGCTTGTTATGATGTCTGGATGTCCTAGGGGTTCTGAGGAACACTGTTGATTGAGGCTTTGCAGACTTTGGCAGTTTGTGACATCTGCTGGGACCTGCATAAGAGTAACGTCCAGAGTGACCTCCCAGCTCTGTTTTAAACCTCTTGACCATATTTTATTTCTTTAATGACAAGCATCCCCCGTCCATTTGTGGTGGGCTCTGAAAGCCCCCTCCACTGTTACCCTCACACACTCCCTGCACCCTGTTGGGGGGATTTCCCCTAGTAAATGAGGGGCTATGCCAGCCACAACCCAGAGGGGCCCTTGTTCTACGGCAGCTGCATTATCAGGAGTCCAGACACTACCACTCTCTGGGGTCACTTGGAGCCAGGAACCATGCCAGGTGCCATACAAATATCTCATTTAGTTCCCAAAACAACTCTTCCACCTAGCCATTGCCCATTTCAAAGAAGAAAATAAAGCTCAGGGAAATTCTGTCCTGGATTGTTGCCAGAACACACTGCAGACCCATGCGCGGTGCCTGGGCCTCTACGGTAACCAGTAACCGTGCTCCCCAGCACGTCTCATCTTGGGAAGGGCAACTCTGTGGGGAAGGTACTGAATGAGTTTGTAGTTTGGATTTTGTTTGTTTTGTTTTGAGAAAATACGTTAGAAGCAGCCAAGCCCAGTGGTTAAGCCCCTTCCTGGGTCTGTGTTCGGGCTCTTCCACCGGACCTTTCTGGGATGTAGCTTGTCCGGATCTAGAACAGGGACCTCATGGGGTCACTGTGGGTACAGCCATGGAATAATGCCTGCCCGAGCCGTCCAGCCACCTGCGCTCTTTGCCATCCCCTCTGCCCGCACCCACCTTCCCCAGCCTGCCTGGGAGGAGGAAGGGACCTTGGAAGTCTTGAGTTTTGGGCCTCCCCACATTTGCCCAGGCCAAGTGGGGGGACTCTGCGAGAACCCCGGTAAGTACTGGCAGACAGAACTCTCGTTCAGGAAGCAGCCTGGCTAATCTTCTCCTGCCACCCCCTCTTCCCCATCAGAAGTGCATGGGAAGGGCATGGCAGGGGGGAGGGCGGCTGCAGAGAAAGCCTACCAGTGCCTGGGGCAGACACGAGTGGGTTTTTGTGGTCTGGGCTGGCCTGGGGGCAGGTCGCTGGGTTTCAGCCATCGTGATGGGGACGTACCCAAGGCGGCCAGCCCGAGCCATGGGGTCTCCAGCAGCAAGACCCTGTGAGGGTTGAGGAGGTCGAGCTGGAGCTGACCTCTCCCACGTGAAGCGTCTGGGCCCTACAGGAAGAAGCGTCGGAACATCAGCCTTGGGGGGAAGTGGGATTAGCTGGAGAAGCGGCCCTGCGGTGGGAAGATCTCCAGCCTTCTCCCACCCCTCCCTGGCCACACACCCAGGCCCTCCCCAGCCCTTCCTGGTGCTTGTGGGGAGAGGGAGGGGGAGGAAGGCGAGGGCTGGGGCAGGGGCATTGTAGAACTTGTGGGCCATGACAGGGCTTTGTGCTTAGCTCCAAATACAACAGGGAGCGTGGACGGCCTGACAGCTTTCAAACTCATTCTTTGCAGCTAGTATCACCCTAATACCAAAGCCAAATAAAGATATTATGAAAAAAAGAAAATTACAGACCAATTTCTTTAATGAATATGGATTAGAAATCCTCAGTACTTGCTAACCAAATCCAAAAACACATCAAAAAAGTTATACCTCATGATCAAGTAGGTTTTATACCAGGTATGCAGGGGTGGTTCAACATAAAATCAATCAGTGTAATACACCACATTAATAAATTGAAGAAGAAATATTACATGATCATTTCAACTGCTGCAGAAAAGGCGTTTGACAAAATACAACATCCTTTCTTGATAAAAACACTCCAAAAGATAGGAATAGAAGGAAACTTTCTCAATATGACAAAGTGCATACATGAAAAACCCACAGCTAACATTGTATTTAATGGTGAAAGACTAAAAGCTTTCCCACTGAGATCAGGAACAAGACAAGGATGCCCACTCCCCCCGCACTGTTGTTCAATATTGTGCTAGAAGTTCTAGCTAGAGCAATTAGGCAAGAAAAAGAAATAAAAGGTACCCAAATAGGAGAGGAACAAGTAAAGCTTTCATTATTCGCTGATGATGTGATCCTATACTTAGAAAATCCCAAAAAATCCACAACAAAACTATTAAAACTTATAGACAAATTCAGTAAAGTGGTGGAATACCAGATAATATGCAAAAATCAATATTATTTCTATACACGACTAATGAACAACCCGAAGAGGAAGTCAGAAAAAAACCCATTTACAATAGTGACTAAAAAATCAAATATTTAGGAATAAATTTAACCAAGGACATGAAGAACTTATATTCAGAAAACTATAAAGCATTGCTGAAAGAAACCAATGATGATCTAAATAAATGGAAGGCTACTCTGTGTTCATAGGTTGGAAAACTATCATTAAGGTGTCAATTCTACCCAAACTGTTCTACAGATTTAATATAGTCCCAATAAAAATTCCAGTATCATCTTTGTTGAATTGGAAAGGCCAATTATCAAATTTGTCTGGAATGGTAAGGGCCCCCAAATAGCCAAAAATATCTTTAAAAAGAAGAACAAAGTTGAAGGGCTCTCACTTCCAGACTTTAAAGCATATTATCTAGCTACAGTGGTATAAACATCATGGAACTGACATAAAGATAGATTGACCAATGGAATTGAATTGAGAGTTCAGAAATAGACCCTCACATCTATGGGCAAGTGATTTTTGCCAAGGCTGTCAAACTCCTCAGTTGGGTCAGAACAGCCTATTCAACAAATGGCACTGGGAAAACTGGATATCCATATCTAAAAGAAAAAAGAGGACCCTTATCTCACACCTTATACAAAAATTAATTCAAAATGGATCAAGGACCTAAATATAAAAACTAGAATCCTAAAACTCCTAGAAGAAAATGTAGGGAAACATCTTAAAGATCTTGTGGTAGGGAAACAGATGTGGCTCAAGCGATTGGGCTCCCGTCTACCACATAGGAGGTCCAGGGTTCAATTCCCAGGGCCTCCTGGTGAAAAGCAAACCAGCCCAAGCAGAGAGCTGGCCCACGCAGAGCGCTGGCCCGTACAGAGAGCTGGTGCAGGAAGATGACTCAACAAAAAGAGACACAGAAGAGAGGCAATGGGAGACACAGCAGACCAGGGAGCTGAGGTGGCGCAAGAGATTCAGCGCTTCTCTCCAGTCCAGAAGGTCCCAGGGTCGGTTCCCGGTGCCACCTAAAGAGAAGACAAGCAAACACAGAAGAACACACAGAGAGCAGACAGCGAGCACAGAACAACAAGGGGGAGGGGGAGAAATAAATAAAAATAAGTAAATCTTATTTTTTAAAAAAAAGATCTTGTGGTAGATGTGGTTTCTTAAACCTTACATCCAAAGCATGAGCAACAAAAGAAAAAAATAGATAAATGGGACTGCCTCAAAATTAAATACTTTTGTTTAGCAAAAGACTGTCAAGAAAGTAGAAGGACAGCCTACTCAATGGGAAAAAAACCTTTGGAAACCATATATCTGATAAGGAATTGTCTCCATATTGTATAAAAAGACCACACAATTTAATGACAAAATGACAAGCAACCACAGTTAAAAATGGGCAAAAGAATTGAACCAATGTTTTTACGAAGTGGTGATACAAATGGCCAAAAGACACATGAAAACTGTTCAACATCACTATTAGAGAAATGCAGATCAAAACTACAATGAGATATCATCTCACACCATGCAGAATGGCCACTATTAGAACAGAAAACTTCAAGTGCTGGAGAGGATGTGGAGAAATAACAACACACCTTCACTGTTGGTGGGAGTGTGAAATGATGCGACCTCTGTGGAAAGTGATCTGGCGGTTCCTCAGGAAACTAAACTGCCATATGATCCAGCAATCCCGCTACTAGGAATATGTTCATAACTGAAAGCAAGGATACGAACATATATTTGTACACCAATGTTCATAGCGGCATTATTCACAATTGCTAAAAGATGGAAACACCCTAAGTGTCAGTCAACCGATGAATGGGTAAACAAGATGTGGTGTATTCATATGATGGAATATTACTCAGCTGTAATCAGAAATCAATTGGGGAAGCACATGACAACATGGAGGAACCTTGAGGATATTATGTTGAGTGAAATAAGCCAGGCACAAAAGGACGAATATTGTGTGGCCTCACTGATATGAACTAGAGTAGACTTACGGCGTTGGACTATGAAGTGTAGGTTGGTGGGAGATGGAATGTGGGATGAGAAAGGGGAGAAGGTGCTGGATGCATGTAGAATGTTTAATAAGGTCAAATGTAAATATGTAGTGATGGTTGGACTTGATGGTAACACATTATAATGAATGTCACAAACACTGTTGATTTACAGATGTGAGTGTGGCTGAAACCAGGAGTCTAGGGAGATCAATGTTAGTTGGACGACAGCTGGAGGATGATATAGGGAATGTATCACAATGATTCTAGAAGTAGATGACGATTGTGGTCAATAATACAAATACAGGAATGTCCTACTACAGGGTGTTAGGATACATGGGAAAATAAAACTAATGTAATTTATGGACTATACTTAACAACAACATTGTCATGTTTTATAGCAAAAGCAAAGTTGGTACTATATTTTAAAAACTTTACAGGTTTATTGATAAAGGGGGATCTCAAATGTAAGAAAGAGTCCCAAAATGCTTAGCAGGTTGCACTGGCTTATAAAAGCAATTATGATATTTCTAGAGGGGAAATTATAGTGATTGGGCGACATTAATTTCCTTACTGTGAAGGAGGGGCTTACAGAGCCTGGAGCAAGTACAGGCTGGGGACTGTCCCTAACTGTTCTCTTTCTGATAGGTTATCCTGCTGGATCTAAACCAGCTTATTTCCAACTGCTGCTCAACCTGCAGTTTGTGCAGGATGCGTTCCATTTGCTCAGAAGCCCCTATTTTTATTGTTATCTTTTGGAAAATCCCTGGCACTTTTCGGAAAAGGGCTTGCTTCTGGCAATACCAGTGAAGGCAGCCATTTATTTACATGTATATGTTTAGTAGGGCAGTCGTACGTTTACCAAAAAATCATACAGAAAATGTAGAGTTCCCATATACCTGCCAGTTCCTGACACTTTGCATTAGTGTGGTGCCTTTTGTTACAATTGATGAAAGATTATTACAATTATTCTATTCACTGTAGTCCCTTGTTGACATTAGGGTTCACTGTTTGTGTTGACAGTCCTATGGGGTTTTTTCCTTAATTTTTATTCTAGTAACATATACACAACCTAAAATTTCCCCTTTTAGCCACATTCACACCTACATTTCAGTGGCGTCCGTTACATTCACAATCTTGGGCTACCATCGTCACCACCATCCCCAAAGCTGCAGCCGCTTTACTTTATTTAATAGTGTGATGGGCAGAACAATGGCCCCTGGGACCACCCCCTCGGACCCCCGCCCCCAAAGGGTTGTGAGCACTGTCTCCTGCCATCTTCACCCTCGAAAGCCCGTCCAGGGCAGGGTCTAGACCGTGGGCCGGGCCGCCCCAGCCTGAGTCCTGCTCTGCCGCTGCTCCCACGGCGACTTGGGCAGGTCTCCTAACCTCCCCGCGCCGCGCTGACCACACCTGCGTGGACAGGTCGCTGGGATGCTCAGGTCGTGTTCACCTCTCGTGGGTGACGCGCCAAGGACAGGGCAGGCGCAGGGGCCGCACATGTAAATGCATTGTCCTGCACCCCCGGTGGGGTCCTGCACCCCCGGTGGGGTCCAGCTCCAGTGAGCCAAGCCCTGGCGAGGCCCAGCGCCTGCACGTGGCCAAGTCCGGGAAGGCTCCGTGCACGTGCCCCACGTGGCCTGGCCACAGTTGCCATCTGAAAGCCGCCCCTCCCCGGGCCCTCTCCTCCCGGACACGTGGTGCAGCTACCTCCCTCCTGCCCTCCCTGTCCTCCAGAGGGTCCCGGGGCGTCGTCGCTGCTCTCCACCAAGGTGGCCATGCAGAAGTCTCCCAGGCACCCGCAGCCCATCTCCTCTTCCCCTCCAGACCCTCCCCGACCCCTGGCTCCTCCAGCTCCAGGCTACACGTGGGCTCCTGACCTTCTCCACCTCCCCTGCCCGCTGGGGCCCTGGACGCCGGCACCTCTCTCCCGAAACGCAGCCCCATCTGCGCCCTGGGCCCCGAGTGGTCTCTTAAAAGCACCTAAGGTCAGGCCACTCCCTGGCTCAGAGTAGGAGTCTCTCCCCATTGCAGCTGGGGAAGCAGTCCCCAAGTCCCCTCATGGCCTAGGGGCCGCCCTGCGCCCCCCTCGTGCCTTGTGGCTCAGCAGCCTGAGCTGCTGTGACCTGCTCTCCGCTCGCCAAGAGCAGTCGGCTCCCCGGCCAGTCGCTTCTGCACCTCCCACCCACCCGCCTCTCCGCCTGCCGCGTGGCCCACAGCTAACTCCAGGTCCTGCTCGCCTTTCAGGCTCAGCCTAGGCAGCACCTTCGGGGAGGGGGCCGTGTCTCTGACCCCTCAGGCTTGGTTCAGCCTCGCAGGAGTACAGCCTTCTGTTCATTTCCGTGAAGGGGTTTAAAACACAGTTGTAGCTGTATGATTATTCGTTATGTTTTGTTTCAAAACGTGCCCCCCAATCCCCTTTCCTCACCATGTAGAACAAGACGGGGTTGAGCCGCTGGTGTGATTGTTAATAAAGAGGGCCTCAGTTACAGCAGCATTCTAAGGGCTAAACTAAACACAGCATCACATCAATCAAAATGTCAGAGGAAATATTCTTAAGGTAGATTGTTTAGTAAGAGAAATTGTGACTGTGAGTCTTAAATGCAAGCGAAGTAGAGAAGATGAAATCCATATGTATATAAAACTTACCTGGACTCAGTGGAACCATGCCTTGCGGTCCGTTTCTCCAATACTGGGTTTCCACTTTATTGCCTCTTCACCACCTGCCTGATGTATTTCAATTGCAAGGAAGCTGACCAACTTTCCAGAGTGACATTTTGTGTGGGAGATGACCCAGTTCAGGCAATGAAAGCATTTCAGGTGGAGGAAAGATCCATTTGTTAGTAAAATTCCAGCCTCGGGGTCTTGTGGGGTGTGCTCAGAATGCATTCCCTGGGGCTGCATCTCTGCAGCGCCCCCTCCCCCGCAACCAGTCCCCTCTCAGGAGGTGGGCGCCGCAGCCTGCAAGGACTGGGAGGAAGTAGTACCAGGCACCTGCGGGTCCCACAGCCTCAAGCGGTACCAGGCTCCTGGGAGGCACGAAATAAAAACTTACTGAAAATAAAGTTAAAAGATGAGGAGCTTTCTGCACCAGCCCTGAGCTCATACCCCAAGTCAATAGAATTTTGCAGTCAAAATGCCCTTTCGTTTGAAATACAATGCAAATGGCAAGAGAAACCTGGTCTAAAATAACCATGCAAAACTTTGATTTTCTGCATTTATGTACACATATTTCCCTAATTTTTAAAGTGAGAGGAGAAACTAGCTTGAGTATTATTACATGATTTTAATCCTCCCATGTTCTGAAGGGTCTAAGGCTTCATTACTCAGGACAAATCTCATTAATTCACTCAGAAAGGCCCTTCCTGGGTACCTGCCTTGGGCCAGGCATTGCACTAGGTGCAGGGAGCAAAATATGTAGAAGGCTTCACTCGGCCTCAAGTGCTGATGGCTCGCTGAAGGACACAGAGAAACAGAAAGAAGTTCCCACACAGGGCAGGCTGGCATTTTGAGGGTGGATAAAGGTTAACCATGTGAAGATCCAGGGAAAGAGCTTCCCAGGAAGAGAAAGGAGATGGCCAAGAGACAAGGGTGAGAAAGCCTTTGTCAAGGAGCCAAAAGAAGTGCTGTGTGGCTGGACCCATTGGCGTTTTCTCCCTCGTCAAATCACTGCATCTAAATCCCACCTCTACTCTTCCCACCAGGATTGCTTTCATTTTACCTCTCCACAGCATCCTTCTTTCAACTGATTTTTGTTAGGTTTATTAGTTGGTGGGTTAATTAGTTGGCTGATTGGTTGCTTGGTGGGTTGATTAATTGGTTGCTTTGTTGGTTGTGTTATTTGGTTTGCTGATTAGTTGATTGACTGGTTGGCTGGTTGCTTGGTTGGTTATTTGGTTTGTTGATTCCTTGGGTGATTGGTTGGTTGGTTGGTCAGTTGGTTGGGTTTTTTGGCCATTTCATATGAAGCCAGGTTCTCTCTGGCTGCTCCTCCTCAGCCTCCTTGGCAGACCTCATCTTTCCGCCCACTCCCTAATGCTTGGTGTTTAGGCATGGGGCTGCATGAGCTCATCCACTAGCATAGCTATAATTTCCAACTATGAGCTGATAACAGCCAAGGTCAGAACCCATCCAGGCCTCTTTGAGCTTCACACCTGCATATTCACCTGCCTACCCAATATATCTCCTCTCACAAGCACTCCAAACTAACATCCTGAATGAACACATCCTCTTCTCTCCCCACTCCCATCCTTCTCCCAGATCTGCTTCTTCTATCTGTAAATGGTTCAACCACTTTGTCTTAGTTTGCCAAAGGCTGCCAATGCAAAATACCAGAAATAGGTTGGCTTTTATAATGGGAACTTTCACAGTTCTGAGGCTGTGCAAATGTCCAAATCAAGGCATCATCAGAGATGCTATCTCACCAAAGGTCAGCTGCTGGCAGATCCTGGACTCCTTCCATGTGGCAAGGCAAAATGGTGGCCGGTCTCTGCCTTCCCCTCCAGGTTCACTTTCTCCCTGAGCTCAGCTGTAGGTGAACAGGCAGATGGCTCCTCTCTCCCCTCCCCTAGTTGCTTCAGCTTTGGCTGCTCCACTGATTCCAGCCTCTGGCCTCTCTTTTAGCTTCTTGAAGTTTCTCTGACTCTGCAGCTGCTAGCAATCCTGGAGTCCTCTCTCACATGACATAACAGGGTAAAATGGCAGCTCTCTTTCTCTGCACTCTCCTCCAATTATATAGGACTCCAGTAAAAGGATTAGGACCCACCCTGGGTCCTGCAAGCTAATCAAAGGCCCTTAACTGAAGCGATCTAATCAAAAGTGATCTAATCAAAAGGTCCCACATACAATAGGCTTACACACAGGAAGGGTGAGCCCAAGGACATAATTGTCTGGGGTCCACAAAAGACTCAAACCAGGACATTCCACCCTCTGGACACCAAAAGTACATGTTCTTTCCATCTACAAAATACATTCATTCCATCACAATATTTCAAAAGCCTTAAATCACTTCAGTAACAATATCAGGTACAAAATCTCATCAAAATCAGTTATAAGCATGCAGTCTGTCTTGGGGCAAAATCCCCCTCCAGCTGTAGACCTGTGAAACTTAGAAAACGAGTTATCTGCATCCAAGATACAAAAGAGGGCCAATCACAGGCTAAACCTTTCCATTACCATAGGGAGAAATTGGAAGGAAAACGGGCCATGGGTCCCAAGCAGTTCTGAAAACCTGCAGGGCAGCCTCTGTTAGATTTCACCGTCTAAGAGTCATCTATAGAACCATGTCTTCTTCTCCCCGAGGCTTGCAGCGGGAGTCCCGTACCTTCCAAGGGCTTGTTCAGCAGCCATCTTCTCAGTTCCACCCTCACCAAACATCTGGGTGGTGGCCAAGCTCTAGGCTCACCCTTCAAGAACACTGGGGTGACATCCACACTCTTCCCCAATCTCTGGGGCCCGGGCCCAACCCCCTCAGCACAGTGGGGCGGTGACCTAACTCCGAACCCCCAAGGAATGTGCCCCACCCTCCCTAAGGCCTGGGGTGGCCATACTCCTCCTGAACCACAGGCGGTAGGCTCCTCCTCTTCAAATGCTGGGGCAGACGCACGCTTCCCACACACATGGTGGGTCCTTCTCTTGGCCCAAGAAGTTGTCTTATCCAGGCCTCAGCTCCCACGGATTTTGCCCTTGAAGTTGTTTTTCCTTCAGTCTCTTCCTTTTCTGTCCCCTTTAGTCCAGGCTGACAGAGGTTTCGTTTATACAGTACTCACAAAAAATTTGTAGGTTTCACGTGCACTTCACAGGGGTCTAAGCTATCAGACATTAGGACTTTCCACAAGTTCTTTCTGGATAACTGCATTTCCAATCCTGACTTTCAAGGAAATGGCTGCCTGGCTCCAAGATCAGTTCAGCCAGGGGAATCCCTGTATTTTCAGTGTAGCATTTATGTAATCTAAAGCTCCTTTAGAAAGGAAGAAAGTGCAGTGAGCCTGCTAGCAGTCCTTTCAAAGCATTTTCAGCGGACAGTGGGCAGGCCACCCTCACTGGAGTCCTGCTCTCTAATCTGCATAGCTGGAAGGTAGAGACGGAAGCCGGGCACGGCATTTGCACTCAGAAGGAGCGGCCGTCGCCATTTTCGTTATGGATGGCCCAGGGCTGTGACATTGTCTGGGTTCTGCAGCCAGCAACACCGGGTAATACCGTGAGGCCACACAGAGCCCGTTGCCGTGGCACGTAGATCCTTCCAGCTGAACTGGACATGTCTTGTCAATGTGCCTAAGAAGGATGGCTGGAAAGAGCTTCCGGGTCCACGACCCTGTCGTTGCCAAGGCAACCTGCTCACCACCCAGGAGCTCAACACTCTTCTCCAGAGGGTGCAGGCGAGCAGCCGGAGCTGTCCTTTGCTGGCTGTCCAGGACAGGGTGTTACCTGACGCCACGTACAAGTTCCTTCTCTGCCGTGGTGGTGAAGTCATAACTGCTTTTACTGCTACAACTTTGGGAGCAGTCTTTCAAGCCGCAGCCAGCTGGGCCCAGGAGAGCAGGGGCAGGTGCAGCCGCTGTAAAAGGGCCTTGTGGGATGACACCAGCAGTGTATGGCCAGAGGCAGGGTGCACAGCTGGGAGAGGGAAGGCATCACACAGCGTCTGTGACAGTGGCCCTGAGGGCCTTGGAAGCTTTGCTGAGGAGAGCGTGGTTCCTCGCATCAGCAGGACTCTCCCGTGCAAGGAGTGATACCAGCTCCCCTCGCACTCCGCGCTCCTCATCCATGGGGTTATTCTTCTGCGCCGCCCCCGCTGTGCATCCTGGTGCTTGAGCAATGAATAACGGAGGAGCGCGGCCCAGTGGTGAGCGTCCCCAGCCGAAGCAGGTTGGCTCAGGCCCGAGCCACTGTTGCGGGAAAGCACAGTGATTTCTTGATTCTTCTGGGTACTCTCATTTGCTGCACACACGTTTATGGGCATCAGCTGGGAGAGCAGCAGTGAGGGCCTCTGGAGACTTTTCATTGCTGAAAGCCTTGACCTGGCCTTGACCTGGCCCCTGCCTGCCTGCATGCCCTTGTCTCCTGACCTTGTTCCCACTTGCCCTTGGCCCTCCACGCATCCACCCCTTGGATGCACCGTGAGCTTTCTTGCCACGATGCATCACACATGTTCTGCCATCACTAGTCACTCTGTTTCCACCCCGACCCCTCACCTTGCTCACTCCCTCTACCTGGAATGTTTCTCTTAACACTACTTCCTCCAGGGAAACTTCCCCGTCGCCCAGGCTAGTGTAGGTCTGACTTCTTCCCGACAGCTTGCTTATAATCACTCCTAAATGCCTGGCTCTCCTTCCAGACGGTGAAGGCCTGAGGCAGGGCTGTCGTTCATTGCTCTGTCCCCACCCCCAAGCAGAATATTAGGCAGGAAGCATTTGTTAAAGGTAGAAATGAAAAAGTCAGGAGAGGATGAAAATAAGTGTGAGCTTTGGTGACAGGAAGCGGGGGGTGGGGGGTGGGGGTGGGGTTGTTATCCCTTGTCTCCTTTTTTCTTTGTGAAATGATCTGAATCAAAGAGGAGGATGGCTGAGATGGAAGCTTTAGAGTTTTGTTTTGTTTTGTTTTTTAAGGAGAAATCATATAATTAACCCCCATTATCCATCACCCAGATTCAACAGTTATCAATATATGGACAAACTTATTTTATCGCTACCTCTACTTTTGTTATTATATGAGCCACAGTGCACATACCATAAAACTCACTCTGAAGTGTGCACTTCAGTGGTTTAGCACAGTCACAGTGGTGGGGCCCAGCTCGGAGGGTGCCCATTGCTCCAGCCCACCTGAGTAAAATAGGCAGAGGAGGCTTTATTAAAGACAGTACCCTGCCTCAGAACTGCCGAGCACAGCTAAAGGGCTGCATTCACTGGGCAAGTGCCGAATCAAGAGAACACAGCTTCAGAGAGCCGTAGGAGAAGCTCCTGGCACCCTTCCTGGCCTCCTTCATCCCCTCCCTAGGGCAGCGGAGCTGGCTAGAGGTCCCTTTGTCGGCCTCTCACCTCCTTCAGCCAGGGAATGACTAATGTGGGAAACTCCTCTCCCACTCGTCCCACTCCCACAATTTGCCCTCCAGGCAAAAGCACCTTGAAACAACAAAAGCAAGGTAAGAAACAATGAGAGGGAGGACATGAGGCAAAGACTTACCTGCTTTAAGTCTTGTGTGGAGCACCTGGAGAGGGAGAAGGTCTATTTCATAGGGAGCAGAGGGGGCCTTCAAATTCCCGTAAACAAGGGAACTCCTGAGGCCACTAGCAAGCACAAGCCTAGGACAAGACACAGATCCAGAAGAAACAGGAAGGACTCTACACTTTGCATTGGCCTTAGGCTGACCTTCCTGATAGGAGGACTGAGCACTGAAGGAGAGGCTTCACCAATGCAAAGCCAATTTGCAAAGACTGTGACAATTGTTTTTTGCATCAGTTTATTTGGTTTTCTTAGCTCCTGGCACTCAGTCATATCCCTAGCTGGATGCAAACTCAAGAAACAGCTCAGGGACTAAATCCCAGAGTCAACATTTTAAAATATTAAAATGTACAATGTGCAACAAAAGCTTACAAGACAAACAGGAAATGATGGCCCATCCAAACGAAGAGGATAAAAATCCAGAAAACATCAACAAAGAAAACCAGACTGTGGACAAGGAGAAGAAGGAAAATACAGAGAAAGAACTAAAAGAAAACAATGAATAACTACTATAAGAATCTCAGTAAAGAGTAGAAAAATTTTAAAAGGAACCAAACTTTTCCCTTTGAAAACCACTATTATTGAAGACCATAATAATGGGAATGAAAAATTCCCAGGAGGCTTTCAACAGCAGATTGGAGTTGGAGCTGGCAGAAGAAAGAAACAGTGAACTCGAAGGTAAGACAATGGAAGTGAGTCAGCTGAGGACCAGTAAGAACAAAAGAATTAGGAAAATAGAAAATATCCTAAGAGGCCTGTGGGACACCATCAAGCACACCAATGTACACATTAGAAAAAGGAGAGGAAGGAGCAGGAGTTAATTACAACTCAACAAGCAATGCTAAAAGGAGTTCTTCAGACTGAAAGGAACGGATATTATATAGTGAATCAAAGCGGCATAAAAGATCTCTAGTAAAGGCAATCGTTTGTGTAATTATAAATGCCAGTAGTATTGCATTGTAATGTTTTTTGGTATGCATCTACTTTTTACTTCTTACTATTGTTAAGATGTCAATTCTACCTAAAGAGATTTACAGACTCAACACAATCACAATAAACATTCCAACAGCCTTCTTTGCAGAAATGGAAAAGCCAATAATCCAATTTAAGTGGAAGAGGAAGGGGCCCTGAATAGCCAAAGCCATCTTGAAAAGAAGAACAAAGTTGAAGGACTCACACTTCCCAATCATAAAACTTATTACAAAGCCACAGTAATCAATTATTATATGCCACAAGGAAAGGCATATAGATCACTGGAAAAGCTCGGAAATCAACCTTCACATTTATAGCCAACTGATTTTTGACAAGGGAGACATGTCCACTCAATTGGGAAAGAACAGCCTCTTCAACAAATGGTGCTGGGAAAACTGGATCTCTATTTGCAGAAGAAAGAAGGTGGACTCCTACCTCACACTATATACAAAAATCAGCACAAAATGGGTCCAAGAGCTAAATATATGAAGCAAAACTATAAAACTCCTAGAAGAAAACACAGGGAACCTTCTTCAGGACCTTGTGTTAGGCGATGGTTTCTTAGATTTTACCCCTAAGGTACAAGTAACAAAGGAAAAAATGGATAAATGGGATCTCATCAAAATTAAAATCTTCCGTACACCAAAGGACTTTATCATGAAAGTAAATGACAACCAACACAATGGGAGAAAATATTTGAAAACCACGTATCCAATAAGGGTTAATATCCAGAATATATAAAGAAATCCTACAAGTCAACAACAAAAAGTCAAACAACCCAATTTAAAAATGGGCAAAAAATTTGAATAATCATTTCTTCAAATAGGAGTTACAAAAAGCCAACTAGCACTTGAAAAGATGCTCAACATCATTAGCCATTAGGGGAATGCAAATCAAAACCACAATGAGATACCATTTCACACATATTAAAAAAGCAGAAAATTGCAAGTGTTGGAAAGGATGTGTAGAAAAAGGAACCCTCATTCATTCTTGGTGGGAATGTAAAATGATGCAGCCACGTGGAGGACAGTATGGCCCTTCCTCAGAAAGACCTGGCAAAAGAATCGAAAGCAGGGTCTCAAACAGATAATTGCACACTGATGTTCATAGTGGCATTATTAGCAATTGCCAAAATATGGAAACAACCCGTGTCCATCAACAGATAAATGTATAAATAAAATGTGGTATATACACCCAATGGAATATTGTTCCGTCATAAAAAGGTATGAAATTCTGACACATGCAGCACGGCTGAACCTTGGAGACATCTTGTTGATATAAGCTAGACACAAAAGGACAACTATCATATGATCTCACTAATATGAAATAATTAGAATATGCAAATTCTTAAAGTCAAAAATAGAATATAGGTTACCAGGGCTGGTGTGGGGATGGGGAATGGGTAGTCAATGCTTGAATTGTACAGAGTATATTTGGGATGATGGAAACGTTTTGGTAATCGATGGTGCTGAGGTTGGCACCGCATGGCTGAAAGGGGAAATTTTGGTTATATATATGTTACTAGAATAAAATTTTTTTTTTTAATCATAGGATTGTGCAGCACAAACAGTGAGCCCTAAAGTACCCCATGGGCCATAGTTAATAGTATGGACAATTATAAAAAGATTCTTTCATAAGTTGTACCAGGTGTACCAGAGTAATGCACAGTGTTCATACCAGGGCAGTTAGGGGAGCTCTGTATTTTATGCATGATTTTTCTGTACACCTACAACTTCCCTAATAAAAATTTTAAAAATCAGTGAGAACTAGAGTAATCAGTTTGTCTAAACATATTTATTTGTACGTCTGAACAAGTTTTTCATCAAAGTAGAATAGAAATATTTCAGAAATAATAGCCTAGCAATTCTCCCATTTTCTTTATTAGTCCACATTTGGTTTTAATTCTCAGAAGAAGGTTTCTAGAACAAAATTGGAGGGAGGTAGGAGGCTCTTCAGCCAGGTGGAGCAAGTGTAGAAGAACAGGATTCTAGCCAGGATTTCAAAGGCAGCTGGCCTAGAAATTAGCCTCTTAATCAAAATCTGAGAAGGAGAAAGTGCTTTTTCAAATGAAAGAAAATTACTAGTTTTATACCCCCCATTACCATTGAAGACCTTTTTAATAATTCTTTTTTTGTTAACTCAGTTAAAATTTTAGTTATGTATACTCCCCCAAATTATTAAATTATGGAAATTTAGGATTTTTAACAGCATATTGATTTAATAGGATAGTGCCTGGACTTGACGAAAAAAATCCTTCATTAAAATATCCTCATGTATAAATTAGAGCTACATTTTTAAAAATTGAACTCTGTAAGCCTTCAAATGACTTTTCCTTTGAGAAAAGGAACAGTGTTAAGCACAAAATATCTGACACATACAAATTAAGGGAGGTTGGTCTATTGGGATGTATCTGGCAAGGATCCATTTCTTAGTCCGCTGTTAAGCCTTTATTTCTAAGTGTGCGCATCTCTGTGCTGCGTAGCTCGTTTTTACAGAAGACAGAGTGGGAGAGGGACTTGCCTTGCCCCTGGCTTTGCGTTCCGAGCCTGTCTTACTGCCGGCTCCCTGCGCGTGTCTAACGAGGAGGCTGGGCTGCATGGCACTGCCTCAGCCTCAGTGTTGAAGGCGTTCGTTAGAGTTAATCCGCAGCGCTCTTGCAGAAGAGCCTGCTGCCTGCTGCCCAGCCCTTCGCTGTGTGGCCTTTGCGTGTGGTCAGAAGGCAAGGGGCTCCCACAAAGGCCAGCAGGTAGGGTTCCCTGGTAGCCGCCCTTCTTTCCTTACTCACATTTGCCACTTAGGATCCAAATACTCACCCTGCCACTGCCTAAGGAAAAGGAAGGGAATGTGGATAATGCCATTATCCTCGCCGGGCTGGTCTCGGGCCCGTCACTCAGGCAGGAGCTGCTGCCTCGGCCCGTTTGCTCTGGACCTCCTGCCCGCTGGGCCTCTAGTGTCTCTGGATCTTATGGCATTGTGTCCTATCAGTGACCTTCCATCACCTGGTATTGTTACTCTGGGGACAAATAGAACTAAGCAATGAATAGAAGAGTTTCATTAATGTGAGAACCCACAGGACAAGTCTGTAACTGTACGTGGATAAGAATGCAATGAAAATGTGGAGGAAAAAATACAACTTTAACAGTATAAGGAATTGAGGAATGAAAATAGCTTTGGAATTTTGTTGAGTTGGTATATCTGCTCCTTTTTCCTGGTGAGCCGACATCTGGATTGCTCGTTGTCTTTGTTGTCCAAAAGAAATGCGTTCTAATAGGTGCCACTTCCCTTTGGGCTGTGAATTGATTATTTGAGCCATCACAGCACATGGGGCTTTATTACACAGTCTTTTTGTAACTGATAAACATTTGACAGAAGACCATTCTGGCTCAGTCATTCGAATAAAGAGAAGAATTTGCTAAAGCTTAATGTCATTTTTTAAAATAAAATTTGTTTAAAGTATACATGAACGTACATAAACAATGTGTATAGTAAAAGTTGTGAACTTAAAAAACAAACATGCATATCATCATACACAGCTCCCATACGTCACCGCACCAGCAACACCTTGCATTGATGTGAAACATTTGTTACAAGCTATGAAAGAGTAGTACAAAATATTACTACTAACTATAGGCTTAATGTCATTTTTCTCTTCAACCTGCCAAAATGTTTCTTCTGTCACTTACTCAGGAGAGAATAAAAATGGTAACTCTTAATTTGATTTACTTTTTCCCGCTTCTATAGGCTAGGAAGTATGAAAATGTTTATGAACTCGTAGGTTTTCAATATTAGATACTTTAATTCATGACATTTCTGCAAGGAGGTGTGTAGTTTTCCCTTGTAGTTTGAGTTTTCATTTTAAATGGCCTTAATGGGTGTAACATCCATGGGGACATGTAAAGTTTTTGCCACATATTAAATATGGTGTAAAAATATTTTAAAAAGAAAACTGCAGCGTGTAAGAAGGGTGGGCACAGAGCCCCCGAGGCTGGGAAGAAGAGGGGCTGGGCTGATGGATTCCTGCACTGCTTTCAAAAACCAGCAGAGGACCAGGCTGCCCTTTTGGATGAAAGAAGCACCTTCGTTTGTTCTGGGGTGTGCAAATTACAACTGCTTTTCCATTTAACAAATTACTGCATTCCACTGGACTTTTTTTTTTTTTTTTTTTTT
>JAQZBX010025996.1:0-29204 GCA_029593785.1 Cabassous unicinctus | reverse complement strand
TTTATTTCTTATTATTTTATATTGTTTCTCATTTTTTGTGTTTTACTGATTACTCTTATAATTGTTATTTCATTCTCTTATCAATTTTATTGGAATAAATTGTTGGCTTCATTGTTGGAGAGGTTTTGGATAACAGAAGTTTCATAGCAGTGGCAGAGGAGGATTATTGGTGAAGGGTGTCAATGATGTGGGGATGCATGGGAAGGGGTTCACCTGGGTCATGCCTCTAAGACACATGAATATGTTCAAGTGTTCATGGGACTTTATTTCAGTGGGTGGAGATCCACACAATAACTGAAAAAATATTGTATTCTCATCCTGGAGAATTCTGCTGGATTCCCTAATAAGACATCAAGAATTCCCTAAAGCAAGGGCAATGTCTAGAGAAGGAAGACAGACCATTATGTCAGGCCATTAACATTGATGATTGTACTTATGAACATTTTCTGGTGAAAATGAAATTTAGCTAATATTATATGCTACCTAAGAATTACTTCCTAAAAGCCATCTTGTTGCTCATATATGGCCTCTATCTAAGCCAAACTCAGCATATAAACACACTCCCTTCCCATCCAGCATGGGAGATGACTCCAGGAATAAGCCTCCTGGCACTGGGGGATTATTAACTAGCACCACCTAGACATGCAAATTGAAAAAGACCTTGATCAATAGGGGGAAGGTGTAAAGACAAATGAGTTTTTATGGCTAAGAGATTTCAAAGTGAGTTGGGAGATCATTCTAGAGGTAATGCTTATGCTAGTTTCAGCAGGATCTCATTGGCTGCCACAGGAAACAGTGCCTGAAATAATGGTGTTCCTGAGAGTTCTAGAGATATTGAGAAACTATAAACAGGGAAGACAGCTCAGGAATTCAGCACCATCAGTGGGATTTGCTTTGGAATTTATACTCCCCAGTGTAACAGATTTAGACTCATAGGTTCTCTACAAATAGCTCTTTTGCCTTTTTATTTGAACGCATAATTAGCACTATATTTGATAAATATATGTCCCAGAGACTTAAATTTTTCATTGATCCATGTGCCTGTTAATTATTGAATTTTAGCAAATTTGCAACACTTACTCTCCAGTTCGTTGGTCTCACCCAGGACAAGTAACAAGGTGGTGATGATGGACAATGCTCATCTCAAGGAACAGAAAATATCTGCAATGGCAAGCAAGATAATGCCATCCATCTGCCCCATGAAACTAAATACGTCAATTAGAAGCAGAGTGGGCATAACCATGCCCAAATCCTCAAGATTGGTGAATAAAATATGGGCCAAAACTGATTTATTATTATTCTACTATAGAGTTATTGTTATTCTACCAAGGGAAAAACTCTTATCATTAATGTAAAGGTAGTGGTCACCAGAGGATCTGTGGGATGGGAAGGGAAGAATAGGTGTAATTTGGGAGCATTTTTGGGACATTGGAGTTGTCCGGCATGCCATTGTTGTGACAGATACAGGTCATTCAATATTTTTCCATAACTTACAAACTTGTGTAGGACAAAATATAAATTATAATGTAAACTGTAGTTTTTGGTTAGTAGCATTGCTTCAGTATGGGTTCATCAATTTTAACAAATGTACCACACCAATAAACGATGCGAGAAAGTGTGGGATGGGGAGGGAATGAGACATTTAGGAATCCTTTTCCTTTTTTTGTATAATATTTTTGTAATATAAAGTTTCTTTAAAAATAAAAAATATACAGAAGAAAATCAATGCAATTCACTACATTAACTAAGATAAGGGGGAAAAACTTATGATAATCTCAATTGGTAGAGAAAAGGCATTTGACAATTCCAGGATCCTTTCTTGACAAAAAAAAATACTTAGAAAATAGGAATAGAAGGAAATTTATTCAACATGATAAGTGGCATATATGAAAACCCACAATATACAAAATGGTCAAGGGTAAAATTCCTAAAGCTCTTCCTCTAAGATCTGGAACAAGATAAAGATGTCAATTTTCATCAATGTTGATCAATTCTATAGTGGAAAAGTTTTAGGCAGAGCAGTGTGCTAAGGAAAAGAAATAACAGGCATCAAAATTGGAAAGGAAAAAGTGAAACTTTCACAATTTCCATGCAGTATGATCCTTTATATACACAGTCATGAAAAATCTACAACAAATATTCTTGAGCTAATAAGTTAATTCAGCAACATGGTGGTAATAGTTAATAGTACAATTATAAAAATGTTCTTTCATGAAAGTGACAAATATACCACATTAATTCAAGGTTTAATAATAGGGTGCTATATAGGTAAAAATACATCCTAATGTAAACTGTGGGCTATGTTAATAGTACAATTTAAATATTCTTTCAATAGTTTCAACATATACCACACTAATGAGAATTGTTAATCATAAGGGGTTATATGGGGACTCTAATTTTACATGACTTTGGTAAACCTATAACTTTTACATTAAAATTTTTTAAAAACAAAATGCAGTACTTCTCTACACACACTAGGATGCCTAAAATAAAACAGATAATATTCAAATATTGTTTGTTTAGGATGTAGAAGAAATGAGAACTGCTGGGAATATAAAATGATGTAGACATGAGGAAAAACTGTTTGGTCATTCCTCTAATGATTAAGTATAGAATAATCATAGGATCCAGAAATTCCAGTCCTAGGTTGATACAAAAGAGGAATGAAAATATATGCCCTGTATTAGTCAGCCAAGTGGGTGCTGATGCAAAATATCAATGATCAGTTGGGTTTTATAAAGCGTATTTATTTGGGGTAGAAGCTTACATTTACCAGGCCATAAAGCATAAGTTACTTCCCTCACCCAACTCTGTGAGGGGCCCAGATTCCTGGGTTCCTCTCTTCCCAGGGCTTGATTCTCCCCAGATTCAGCTGATTGTTCTTTCCACAAGGCCAGATGTAGACTCTCAGGCAAAGAGCTCATCTCTTTTCGTGGTGTCTTCTCCCCTTCCTCACAACCAAGATCTCTTACTTCCCGTGGCCCCAGCTCAAGACTCCAATATCAGAACTCCAACTCAATGCCCCACAGCTCTGTCCTTTGCCATGTCTTTTATCTTTGAGTCACCACCCACCAAGTCCCTACTGACATGGCCCAATCAAATCCCTAAGCATAACTTAATCATGCCCAGGTGATCAGACCAATTTAAAAGCATAATCCAAAATATATTTTTGAAATTCATAATTATATCAAACTGCCAATCTGCTAAACTCCACTCTCTGAATTCCAAAAATACTTTGCAATATTCAAAAAACCTTAAATCAACAACAATGCCAGCACAAAATGATATCATAATCATTTTAAAGAAATATAGTTTGTCTTTAGGCAAAATCCCATCTGCTGTAGACCCCTGAAACTTACAAAACCATTTAACTGCTTCCAATACACAAATAGAAAGACCAAGGATAAACATTTTCATTACCATAAGGAGAAATTGGGAGGTTAAACATGAGTAATGGGTACTTTACAGTTCAGTAAACCTGCAGGGCATACTCCATTCGATTTCAAAGTCTGAGAGTCATTCTTAAGACTATGGTTTCTTCTCCTTGGGGACACATGGGAACGCTCCTTTTCCAGAGGCTTGCCCAATGGCCATTTTCTGGTTTCCACCCTCATCAAGCATCTGGGTGTCAACCAAGCTCTGGACCTCACCTTCCAAGGGTGTTGGGGTGATTGACACACCTTATGCAAAGTTTAGGTTAGAGTCTTAGGCCCCCTTGTACAGGGAGATGAACCCAACATTCCCCCTAACCTTTGGTATAGAGGCTCAACTCTCTCAGAGCAAAGTGTTGACCACATTGCTTTCCTTAATCCATGGGGGACAAACATACACCTCTCAGACCTATGGGGTGGTGAACTTAACCACCCTAATCTTTGAGGAATGTGCTCCACCCTCTCTGTAACCTGGGCTGGCAAAACTCTCCCTGAACATCAGGTGGGAATATTCACCCTCTTCAACTGCTGGGACAATCTCACCTTCTCTGTACACATGGATGGTTCTCTTCTCTTGGCCCAAAGTGATGCCTTAATTCCAGATCTCAGCCTCCATGTTTTTCCTTTTGAAGCTTTTTCTATTTCAGTTTCTCCTTTCCATGTCCTTTTTTGTTCAAGCTGACAGTGGCTTTGTTCATACAGCCCTGTCAAAAACCTGTTGGTTTAGCATGCATGAAGGAGGGGTCCAAGCCATCAGACAGTAAGACTTTCCACAAGTCTTTCCAAGAAAACTGCTTCTTCAATCCTGATTTACAAGTTCCAAGTTCAGTTAAGTTTTCAAATGGGGCCCTATCATCTGGGAGCTTGATTTCCAGAAACTTGGCATTTCCAGAATCAGTTTCTGTTTTCTTTGGGCCCAATAACTCAGTCCTGAGCTTTTCCCATTCCTCAAGCATTTTGCTGTAAGCTGTAAGAAGAAGCCAAGCTGCATTCTCTGAGTTTACTTTGGAAAGTTCTATAGCTAAATTCTCAGTTTCACCATATTCAAATTCTGTCTTCCATATAATACCAAGAGTAAATCTTGCTATGTTCTCTGCAACTTTAAAACACAGATCACCTTTCCTCCAGTTTCCAATAATAGTTTCATCATTTACTTCTAAGGCATCATAAAAGTCTCTTTAGTATCAATATTTCTATCAACAGTCTCTTCAAAATGATCTAAGCCTTTTCCAACAAGCATTTCACAATTCTTCCAAAAAATACCCCTTACCCATTTATAAAACCATTCCAAAATTTTGGTAATTGCAAAAGCACTTCCCCACTCCTTTGTACCAAACTCTGTATTAGTCAGCCAAAGGGGTGCTGGTGCAAAAAAACAATGATCATTTGGGCTTTATAAAGGGTATTTATTTTGTGTAGGAGCAGACAGTTACCAGGCCATAAAGCATAAGTTACTTCCCTCACCCTACTCTGTGAGGGTCCCAGATCCTGGGTTCCTCTCTTCCCAGGGCTTGATTCTCTCCAGGTTCAGCTGATTGTTCTCTCCAAAAGGCCAGCTATAGACTCTCAGGCAAACAGCTCATCTCCTTTCCCAGTGACTTCTCTCCCACCTCATGACCAAGCCATCTTACATCCTGGTGCTCGAATTCAAGACTCCAACATCAGAACTCCAACTCAAAGCCCCCCAACTCTGCCCTTTGCCATGTCTTTTATTTTTCAGACCCCACCTACTAAGGGTTGTGCTCAACACTCTACTGATGTGGCCCAATGAATCCCCTAATCATAACAATCATGCCCAGATGAACAGACCAGTTTAAAAGCATAATGGTGTATCTATTTTTGGAATTTATAACTATGTCAAACTGACAAACTACTACAAGTCCCCTCAAAAATCTTGACTACAAGGCTTTGTAGCAGCATTACTGATAATAGTCAAAAGTTGGAAGTAAACCAAATGCCCATCAACAGATGAATAGATTAAAAACTGTGATGTAAAAAGAATTCAAAGCATGGACTTGAAATAATACATTCACAACAATGTTCCTAGCAATAGTGGTATTATTCACAATTGGCAAAAGATGAAAGCAACTCAAAAGTCTATCAGCCAATGAATTGATAAACAAAATGTAGTATATATGTACAATGGAATATTATTTAGCATTAAAAAGGAATGAAGTTCTGATTCATGAAACAATACGGAAGAACTTGAAGACATTATGTTCAGTGAAGTAAGCCAACACAAAAGAACAAATATCATATGATGTCACTGATATGAAATAATTTGAATAAGTAAACTCATAAAGTCAGACTCTTGAATATAGTTTAGCATGGGCTGGGCTGAGGATAAGGAATGGGTAGTTAAGGCTTAAATTATACAGAATTTTTATTGAGTTTGATTCTAATGTTTTTGTAATGAATGGTGGTGAATGTAACACATTGAGAATGTAATTGACAGCAGTGAAAAGTGTATGTGAATGTGGTTAAAAGAGGAAATTTTACGTCATATATATGTTAAGAGACTAAAATTTAAAAGAAAAAAATGGCTGTACAACACAATGAACCCAATTTTAAATGATCAACTATTGTTAATAGTACAATTATTAAAATGTTTTCATGAATTATAACAAATGTACCTCAATAACACTAGATGTTAATAATAAGGATGTTTGTGAAAATTCTGTATTTTATGTATTTATGCAGATATTTATGTAAGCCTACAATTTCCCCAAGAAAAATTTATTAATAAAAACCTATAGTATAGCTCTACAATGGCATAATGGAATATTATTCAGCCCCAAAGAATAACTGAAGTACTGATAAATACTTCATCTTTGATAAACCATCAAAACTTTAAGTGTGGGGGAGTGGATGTGGTTCAAATGTTTGGGTGCCTGATTCCCACATGGGAGGTTATGGGTTCAGTTCCTGCTGCCTCCTAAAAAGTAAAAAACAAACAGCAAACAAACAGATGTAAAAACAAATAAGGGGAGCCAGTGTGGCTCAGTGGTTGAATGCCAGCTTCCTACATATGAGCTCCCAGGTGCAATCACAGCCATATTGCTAAAAGAAAAAAGAAAAAGAAAAAACTTATATGTGTGTTAAAAAAAGTGGATGAATTTTATTTTTTAATTAATATGATAGTACAGAATAGGAAACTTTACAGAGATAGAAAGTAGTTAAGTGGTTCCTTAGGACTGTGGGGAAATGGGCAGGGGCTTAGGTAAAGGGTCGAGTGTTTCTTTCTGAAGATGATAAAAAGGTTCTAAAATATACCATAGTGATTGTTGTATATATTTCTGAATATAATAAAGAAGAATTCTACATTTTAAAAGGATGAAATGTATGGTATTAAAATTATATATTAATAAATCTGTTTAAAAACATATGTGAGGGAAGCAGATATGGCTCAAGCAGTTGAGCACCTGTTTCCCACATAGGAGGTCTTGGGCCTAGTTCTCAATGCCTTCTAAAAACAAATAAACAAACAACATGCAAACAAAGGGAATAACCAACTGAGGGGAGCTAATGTTGCTCAGTGGTTGAACACTGCTTCCCACATATGAGGTCCTGGGTTCAATCCCTAGTCCCAGTACCTCATACACACACACAAAGCAAATGTGAGTATATATGTTTGGTTGATATTTCTTAGATAAAACAAAAGCAGGACCATAATAGAAAAAACTCAAAATTTTGTACAGATCAAAATATACTTTCTACTCTTAGAAAGACAATGATAAACAATAAAAAGACAAGTCCCAGATTGATAAAAATATTGATAAATTTTATATCCAATAAAATTTATGTATATAAAGTAAAGCACTAAATTCACTAATAAGAAACCAAAGACTCATTTTTAAAAAGGCAAGATGTTTGCACACACACATAAGGTTAGAGAAAATAAGAATATGAAAAGATGCTCAACATCATCAGTCTTCAGTTCACGTAAACTAAAAGTACAATGAGACAACACTAAAAACCAATTAAAATAGTGAAATTTTAAAAAATCAAATGAACAATATCAAGTAATGGAGAAGATACATAAAAAATGGTAATGTCATACACATTAATGGCAATATACTTCAAGATATTACAGATCCATTTCAAAAAATCTGTGTTCTCTTGAAAAGTAATAATTGCTTACCATATAACTCAGTGATTCAAGTACTATAAATTTGCATTAAGGACATTAAAATCTTTGTTCATGGAAAAACTGCTATACAAATGTTTTTAGTAACTTTAATCATAGTCAACAAAACTCCAAGTAATGCTAACATACAGATAGTAAATGACTTAAAAAAATTATGAAACATCATGATAAAGGAATTCCACTAGGCAATATACAAAAGGAAATAGAGATATACACAACATATATGAATCTTAAATGAATTATAGTAAGTGAAAAAGCCAGATTCCAAACACAATTTACTATATTATTTCATTTTTTTTTTTTCTAATTCTGGGAAGGTAAAAACAACAAGACAGAAAGCATTTAAGTGCTTGCTACTCTTTAGGAAGGTAGGAAGTACTGCCTGCAATGGAGTACAAGGGAACTATTTGGGTGAGCTGTACCTTGAATTTAGTGGTGGTTACATGACAGTACACTTTGTGAAACAAATGTTCACAGTACACCAAAGGTTGAATTTTATGCATGTGAATCATGCTCTATAGAAGAACAGGTGCATGATGTCACCAAATGGCTTATAAGACTCTCCTGTGTTCTGTCTCCTGTCAGGGGTTGAACAACAAGCAGAAACTGACACAACCTTCTTTCTCAGACTCCATAAAACAGCTCAAGATTTGCCATAATAGGGAGAGTGCCAAAATATAAAAAAGGCAACTTCGTAAATGGCAATTAATTTTTTAAAAATTTGAAGGGGTCTGTCAACAATATTACAGCATTGAAGCAAAGTTAAGTTCCAGACTTAGGGTTTTCTAGGAAAATGTCCTTGTTTTGGAGATAAATACACTAGAGTAATTTTTTAGAATTGTTTGTTTAGTGAACAGATATGGTAAAATTATAACAACTGGAAAATCTTAGTGAAGGGATTGTACTACTTTGCAATTTTAACACAATTGATATTACAAAATAAATTACTTAAAAAAAAACTCATACCACTATTGTGCCACGAAAGCATTAACAGGCCAAATCTGCCCAAATGAAGTTCAACCAAAGTTGTGAATGTAATGAACATTTTAAGAGTCTGGATGTTATTAAGGAGGAAATATATGAATATTTTATTAATAGCATTATGTTTCTGGTGCCTGAATGGTTTGGCATGTTTGTGAAAAAATTGAGATATTTTTATTTGTTTTTCACAGGAACTCCTTCCTCAGCTACATGTCCTGAAGGTTGATTGCCTTTTACCCAGATTGAAAGTCATGGAGAAAGAAATGTCTTCTATAACTCCCACTGCCAAGCCTGAGGCCTGCCTCTCCAGAATCTTTTGGGAGACATTCATGTCCTTCAGTGCATGAGGTAGTGGTGTGATCATGGGAAGATTTGCAAGATAGAGAAGGGCTGGAATTCATAAAATGCAGTAATTTACCTTAATGTGTCAAAGTAATATAGGAGCAAATGTAATCAGGGAAGTTATTGCACAATTTAACTTTTATTGGATGTACATATAATATCAATTATAGCTAATGTATATATGGTATAAGATGAATAAATATACTATGCTGAAATAAAAAATTTCTTCATGCAGAAAGATTACAAATATTGATGCAAATTATTAGTGTGAGATGACATGCAAACTCAAGAGAAATTAGTTATAAAGCTCAACAAAAAATCCTGACAACATATAAAAGGTGGGTGATTATTAGAAGGCCTATCCCCTTGAAGTATATTTGAAAAATATAAATTTTAATGAGACATATGAATATATTTTCAAATTTGAAAATAGAGAAAGAAAAAAATTAAAGAATTTGAGAATATTTCATCACCAGATGAAAATAATGATTGTTACAGGAAACAGGCATATAAAAAATGAGATTATAGACATTCTAATTCCACCTTTCCATGAATATACACAAAATTAGACTAAGTGCTTTCAGATTTTGAATTTTCATCAAGAGAAATTTACTCTCAAGGAATACATCTGACATAAAAAAAACAGCCTCTGACACAGCTCTCAAAGAGATAATTAATTCCTGGGAAAATGTTGAATGCACTGTTATAGTAAGTATTGAAAATCAACATCATGACTCCAACTTCAAAAACTGATTACTCTTAATGCACAAATTTTACTTATTACAAATTTATCCTAATTTCAAAGTGGCATACATATCTTAATATGGTAAAATTCACTTAAAATAAAATTTACCACATTAAAATGTACAACTCAGTGACATTTAGCGCATTCTCACACTTTGCAAGTATCACTTCCATCATCTATCTATCTATCTATCTATCTATCTATCTATCTATCTATCTATCTATATTTTAAAGAATATCAGTCACAGTGAAACAAAAGACATTTCAGTAAGCTGGACTTAAAAATAAGATCATCACTGGGTCATGAGAATTTGTAAAACATGGCAATTTTCTCATTTGAAAACAAGATAAATTTAACAGTGCAGTTCAAAAATTTCACTGCGAAGTTCGCTTTTAGAAAAGCCAGGAACACAAAATTATTATAAATTTTGAATTTTTAAATAAGTAACAATTAAAATTAATGTTAGGATTTGAGAAATTGTTTGGGAAACCTCTGTCATGGGTCCTCTGCAGTTCAGTAAACCTGCAGGGCATACTTAATTAAATGTTAAAGTCTGAGAGTCATTCTTAAGATGATGAGTTTCTTCTCCCTGGGGCCACATGGACACCCACCCTTTCCACAATGGCCATTTCTTGGTTCCACCCTCATTAAGCATCTGGGTGGTGACCAAGCTCCAGACCTCACCCCCAACAGTGTTGGGGTGATTGCCACAGTTTACCCAATCTTTAGATTAGAGTCTTAACCCCCTAGTACAATGAAGTGAAGACAACATCCTCCCTTCCCTTTGGCATACAGGCTCAAGCCTCTTAGAGCAAGGAGTTGGTGACCTGGCCTTCCCAAATCCATGGGTGACAGGCCCATTCTGCTCAAACCTATGGGATGGCAAATTCAACCTCCCTAATCCTTGGGGAATGTGCTCCACCCTCTGTACTCTGGGGTGGCAAGACTCTCCCTAAACAGTGGGAGGAAATATACACCCTTTTCAAATGCCAGGGAAAACTCACCCTGTCTGTACACATGGGTAGGGTTCCTCTCTTGACCTGAGGAGACTGTTAGGGCCCAAAGCTGGGCCTTTGGGAATAACCAGAGGAAAAAAAAAATTAACTTGAAGTGTTAGGCAAAAATTATATTTATTATGTCTGCAGACAGTAGCCAAGGTTGGTTAAAGTGACTCAGACCCAACTCCCCATGATGTGGTTGTACACTTGCATAAATACCTAAGTTATTAGTTAGCATTTGCTTTGATTATGTGATAGCTTTTATGCATATGGATGAACATACATAGCTAATTACATAATTGTATGATTAGTATGTTCAGGAAATCATCCTTTCACATAGTTTGTATGATTAAAAAAGGGGGCAGATAACTTCACCCCTGGGTGGGAATTTTACTATGTTAATTAAAGAAGTTGAAGTGAGGATAGCCAGGGGCTTTTTCTGCACAGGTCTGGCCAACTGATTGAAGATGGTTCTCATACTTCATTGCTTCAACAGGATGCTCTTGACCACAAGAAATGGAATTTGGCACTAAGAGAGGGTTGCATCTCATTACATTTTAATTTACATATAATTCATTCCTTTGTATTCTAGCAATAAGGAGAGAAACAATTACTTTCAGGTATTTGGTCATCCTACATCCATCAATTCCCTCCTTCTAGTTTTTGGCAATATTCTTATTGCAGGGGAAAGGGATGAAGCTCAGATTTTCTTTAACTAATTTCTGCTGACAATATGGACATTGATCTTTCAGGAAATTATTGTAAGAGGGTGGTTTGAGGAGGAAAAGTCTGTTTGCTAAAGTTTGCAATTGTTTTTGAATAAAGCATTGTATGCATGATACAAGTACAGGTGCAATTGCCAAAATAATTAAGATAATAATTAACAAAGGGGAGCAGCCACTTGGTGAAGTTGGGTGGGTTCCAGAAGGAGAACTTATTTTCCCATGCTATGAGGTTATTGGCTTTCTTCTTTAGTTTCTTAATGCTCTCTCTTTTTTGGAAAGATTGGGGGCTGCATATAAGGATGCAGATGCCATTCTGGTGAATGCAGTGATTTTAAAAAGGTAAACAAAGGGATTAGTTGGCTTTTTTGATGATTTGTGGTGTTACATGTTTGGGATTTGCTTTTACAAGTTTGTTGAATTTTGATTAAGTAGGTTTTTGGGCCACTACTTTCAAGGTGTAGATTAAATGAAGTGTTCCGCAGTACAGCTGGTCCAGGCATTACTTGATATTGATTGTGAAAATTTACACAGTACTAAAACTTGGTTCTATTGTAGAGGTTTTGGGTGATTTGCAAAAGAGATGTGCAGGATGATTGGTATTTTCCCTCAAGGCTAGTTAATGGTAGGTCCTGTAAGAGAAAGAACAGAATTGTATTTGATGGAATTTTTTTTTTTTTTAAATTTCTGAATATGAAACACAGGTTCCCAACAAGCTCCACCTCATATTTCACTTCATGCTCAGGTGTGGTCTCTGGTTTAGTACTTTTTTATCTGGCAGATCTGATAAGTAGTAAGGTTTTATTCTGGTATGATGGACCCAGGACTTGATTCCCTGTAACTTAAGAGAAGAATTAGAGGTTAATAGTACAATATAAGTTCCCTCCTAATTAGGTTTAAGCCAATCTTCACGTTGTTTGTTTTTCTAAACTATTAAAAGAATTTGTTCCTTGACTGAGAAGGGGTGGAGAGGCTGGTTAGTTGGGTATTTTTGGTGCATATTTGCATATATGTGCATGATGGTGAGGGGCTCTCTTAACTGCAAGGTCCACTTATGGAGGGCTTCCTCTAAGATTATTGGAGAATTGAGTTTTACCCTTGGGTGCTTAGAAAGGGCCTTCCATACATAAGCTTGAAAGGACTTAACTCAAGTCCTCTTCTAGGGTCCACCCTAACCTGAAGGAGAGCTAGGTTAAGTATTTCTGTTCATTTAACTGTGCTTCTTAACAAATTTTATTTAAATTTTTTAAAAAAGTATAGTTCATCTTTTCTACTTTTCCTGATGACTCAGGTTTTTAGGCTGCATGCAATTTCCACTTAATTCTGAGACACTGGTTGACACTTTGCACCACAGCTGAAATAAAAGAAGGTTTATTATCTGACTGAGTTCTTTGGAGCATTCCAAACTTTGGGATGATTTCTTGGAGGAGGAACTTAGTTACCATTAAATGCTGTTTTGTGTGATAGGGAAAAGCTTCCATTCATTCTGAAAAGGTGTATACAAATACTAAAAGACACTTAAATTTTCTTGTGGTTTTATAATAATGTTTTGGGTGACTCCTATTTCCTATGGGTTTAAGACTTTTAACTGGTGAGTTTGCATACACCAGCACCACAGCTAAGAGATTTCACTATTTTTTAAGTTTGTATGGTTTGAGGCATAGGCAACAACAGATTTTTACTTCCCCCTTTTGGCTGTAGGGCTATTGGCTTTTTAACTTATATTTTCAATGCTTTTATTGGTTTTTCTCTTAGCATTTTAATTGGAGCAGGGGCTGTAACCTGAGGTGCTGAATTTAAACAGGTTAAGGTTGGAGACAGTTTTTTTAAATTATTGTAAAGAATTTTTATCACTTTTTATTTGCTCTTTTTAAATGCTATTCATCTTTTAAAATAATACCTGCAATAGTGGAGTTATAAGGCAGATGGAAAGTTTAAACAATATTTTGATTCATAGCCTAAGACTGCATGAGGTGATTAGAAAAGGGAGTATTTTGGTTATTTTTAATTTGGGTTGGTACCCCATATAGGGCACTTACTTTTTTGGTAGTGAATAGTAGCTTGTTGGTTATAAGAATTCCATGGCAGTGTCTGTGGTAGTGAAAGCATACTTTGTGGATGGGACCAATGTAATCTATTTGCTATTGTGTTATTGGAGTTTGTCCTTGGCCAATATTTACCATCTGGTGAAGTAATTGTTGCAGTTGTTGGAGTGAGCATGATGGACTGTTGTGGGTGATGTCTATGAGCTGCTGGCAAGTAACAGGTAGCTGGAAGTGTTGTCACAGGGTTTGGTAGCTATGATGTCTTCTTTGACTTGTGGCATTATTCTGACGTTTCTTGGGTTTTAACAGCATGGTTTTGGATCTTTGTGAGGGTGTATTAGTCAGCAAAAGGAGTGCTAATGTGAAATACCAGAGATTGGTTGGTCTTTATAAAGGGTATTTATTTGGGGTAGAAGTCCACAGTTACCAGGCCATAAAGCATAAGTTTCTTCCCTCACCAAACTGCATTGCCATGTGTTGGAGCAAGACAGCTGCTGACATTTGCCATGGTTCAGGCTTCTTGGGTTCCTCGATTTCCAGGGCTGTGTTTCTCGCTGGGCTTAGCATATCTGTTTCCTCCACAAGGTTAGCTGTAGTCTATTAGGCTCTCTAGGCTTTGCTTCTCTCCACAAGGCCAGCTGTGAACTCTTAGGCAAATAGCTCATCTTTATCTGGGGCCTTCTCTCCAACATCAAAACTCCAACATCAAAACTGCCCCCTGTCCTTTGTCTTGCCTTTTATATTTGATTCCCCCACCCACCAAGGGGTTGGGGCTCAATGCCCTACTGACATGGCCCAGTTAATGCCCTAATCATAACTTAATCATGCCCAGATTAGCATAAGAGTTTACAAGCATGATCCAATTATTTTTGGGATTCATAATTACATAAAACTGCCCAACAGCAACAAAAGGTATCTGCTTCAATATTCCAGAGGGGGGTGTTAGAGGAGTGGGCAGGGATGTGATAGTTACCTGTCATTGCTGGCAGATGTTTTAGATGTTATTCCACAGATTTCTCCCTCACAGAGGGCAGCCTACAACAGTTTGTTGTTCCTATCTTGTTTTTAGTATGTGCAATTTATCCTTGGATAGGGATGGTAGTTTTCAGAGTGACTGGACACTATTGGGTTAAGACTTCTACTTGCAATGGGATGTGGTATGTTGTACACAGCTGTTTTTGGGGGGGTTATATTATAATTTGGCCCCCTTCCACAATTGGGATGAAAACCCAAGGGATATTTGCTTAAAATGCTGCTTTTGCCACAAACTGCACCTAAAGTTAATATTGGTGCTGGCTACATCTAATTTACAGTGCAAGTTAGGGTTTACCCCCATTTACTGTTTGGATTTGTGTTATTACTTTATTTACTTTTAAAAAACCAGCTTGTTGGGCATCCTCAATTCTCATGTACAACCTTTTTGGACTAACACATACATATTTGAGTTAAATGAGGGATGAAGGTTTTCAGTACCCTCAACCACTCCAAAAAGACCATTTATTGTTTTGGAGTTTGGGGACACAAGATTAAAGTACAAAAAACCATTTTGATAAAATAGACTCTATGGTTGGTGTATTAAAATAAACAGTTATTTAAAATTTTGGACATTTGAATAGAGCTCTTTTAAGAATTTTTATTTCTTAATTTAATATTACTATCCAAGGGTATGATAATATACACTGAACAAACAGACAAACACAAAAGAGTTAAAATAAAACAAGAGAACCATAACAGTTATTAATTTGACTCATGACTTAATTTTTTTGGTATAGTTGTTGTAGCGGTTTGGCAGTTTGATGAAGTTATGAATTCAAAAATAGATATTGTATTATGGTTGTAAACTTATCTGCTCATCTGGGCATGATTAAGTTATAATTTGGTTTTGATTGTGCCATGTTAGTAGGGTGTTAAGCCCCACCCCTTGGTGGGTAGGGAATCAAAGATAAAAGGCATGGCAAAGTACAGAGCACAAGTAGTTCTGCTGTTGGAGTCTTGAGCTGGAGCCCCAGGAATTAAGAGAGCTTGGTCATGAGGAAGGAGAGAAGGTCCCAGGAAAAGACATGAGCCATTTACCTGAGAGTCTACAGCTGGCCTTGTGGAGGAAGGCAAAGCCTAGAGAGCCTCATAGTCTATAGATGACCTTGTGGAGGAAACAGAGGAGTTGAATCCAGAGAGAAATGGAGCCCAGGGAAGAGAGTAACCCAAGCCTGAACCCTGGCAAACATCGGCAGCTGTCTTGCTCCAACACATGACAATGGACTTTGGTGAGGGAAGAAATTTACACTTTATGGCAATGTAACGGTGGACTTCTACCCCCAAATAAATACCCTTTATAAAGACCAATGAATTTCTGGTATTTTGCATCCACAACCCTTTGGCTGAGTAATAATTTGGTACTGAGGATTGGGGAAGTGCTTTTGTAATTACCAAAATGTTGGATTGGTTTTATACATGGGTAAGGGGTATTTTTTGGAGGAATTGTGAAATGATTGATGGAAAAGGCCTAGATCACTTTTAAGAGACTGTTGATAGTAATGTGGATGCTAAAGAGACTTTTTATGATGCCTTAGAAGTAAATGATGAAACTATTATTGGAAACTGGAGGAAAGGTGATCCATGTTTTAAAGTTGCAGAGAACTCAGAAAGATTAACTCCTGGTGTTATGTGGTAGACAGAATTTGAAAATGGCAAATATGAGAATTTAGCTGAAGAACTTTCCAAGGTAAACTCAGAGAATGCAGCTTGGCTTCTCCTTGCAACTTATAGCAAAATGCTAGATGATTGGGATTATCTCAGGACTGAATTATTGGGCACAAAGAAAAAAGAAACTGATTCTAGAATTTCCAAGCATCTGGAAGTCAAGTTCCCAGATGAAAGAGCCCCATTTAAAGACTTAGCTAAACCTGGAACTTGTAAATCAGGTTTGAAGATGCAGTTATCTTGGAAAGACTTCTGGGAAATCTTACTGTCAGATGGCCTGGACCCCTGCTTCTTGCATGCTAAACCAACAACATTTTTGAGAGCACTGTGAGAACAAAACCACTGTCAGCTTGGACTAAAAGGAACAGAGGAATTACAGATTGAAGGAGAAACAGCTTTAAGAAAAAAACTGTAGAGGCTGAGATCTGGAATTAAGACATCTCCTTGGTTCCAAGAGAGGAGCTCCACCCATGTGTACAGAGAGGGTGAGTTTGCCCCAGCAGTTGAAGAGGGTAGATGTTCCCACCCAATGTTCAGGAAGAGTTTTTCTGCCCCAGGATGCATGGTGGGTGGAGTACATTCCCAAAGGATTAGAGTGGTTAAGGTCAACACCCCATAGGTCTGAGAGGGGTGGATCTGCCCCCATGGTTTAGGGAAGGCCAGATGGTCACTCATTGCTCTGAGAGAGTTGAGCCTATATGTGAAATGTTAGGGGGAATGTTGAATTCACTTCACTGTACTGGGGGGGCTGAGATTCTAACCCAAAGGTTGGGTAAGGTGTGGCAATCACCTCTATACTCTTGGAGGGTGAGGTCTGGAGCTTGGTCAACACCCAGATGCTTGATTATGCTGGAACCAAGAAAATGGTCATTGGATAAGCCTGTGGAAAGGGTGGGTCCTTGTGAGGCCCCAGGGAGAAGAAACTATCATCTTAAGAATGACTCTCAGACTTTGAAATCGAATGGAGGATGCCCTGCAGGTTTACTGAAATGTAGAGAACCCATGACTCATGTTTAACCTTCCATTTTCTCCTTATGGTATGAAAATGTTTATACTTTGTCTTTCCATTTGTGTATTGGAAGCAGTTAAATGGCTTTGAAAGTTTCAGAAGTCTACAGCAGATGAGACTTTGCTTCAAGATAAACTGTATTTCTTTAAACTGATTAGGTTATAATTTTGTACTTGCATTGTTACTGATTTAAGGTATTTTTGAATATTGTAATTTATTTTTTGAATTCAGAGTGTGGAGTATAGCAGTTTGGCAGTTTGATGAAATTATGAATTCCAAAAATAAATATTGGATTATGTTTGTAAACTGATCTGTTCATCTGGGCATGATTAAGTTATAATTGGGGCTTTGATTGGGCCACATCAGTAGGGTGCAGAGCCCTACCCCTTGGTGGATGGGGAATCATTCAGTGTAACTCCCTTTGCAACAGATAGTACTTATAATTGAATTATGTTGAATTGATGATTATGTAAATCAAATTCATATGCTTAGAAACCAGTTTGCATTTCTTCTTTTCATATTGTAACAAAATAAAAGCCATGATCATGATTTTTTTTAAAAAGCATGGCAAAGGACATAGTAGTAGTTCTAATGTTGGAGTCTTGAGCTGGAGCCCCAGGAAGTAAGAGAGCTTGGTCAAGAAGAATGAGAGAAGGCCCCGGGAAATGACATGAGACATTCTCCTGAGAGTCTACAGCTGGCCTTGTGGAGAGGCAAAGCCTAGAGACCCTCAGAGTCTACAGCTGACCTTGTGGAGGAAACAGAGAAGCTAAACCCAGAGAGAAATGCAGCCCCAATAATAGAGAAACCCAAGAAGCCTGAACCCTAGGAAACATCAGCAGCTGTCTTGCTCCAACACATGGCAATGGACTTTGGTGAGGGAAGAAACTTATGCTTTATGGCCTGGTAACTGTGGACTTCTTCTGCAACTAAATTACCCTTTATGAAAACCAACCAATTTCTGGTATTTTGCATCAGCACCCCTTTGGCTGACTAATACAGTTGTTTTCAAACTTTCCATCATTTCACATTTTTTATTTTTACTACTTTAAGATCTTTGACTTGGGCTGAAAGGGACTGACACAAGATTACCTCACAATTTTTCAGTTTCTTTATCTTTCCACAACTCAAAGAAGATTTGAACATATGGGACTTTTTGCTCACTTTTTTTTTTTGCTGTTTACAAAACAAGTTTAATTGAAATATAGTGTTAAATTTCAAAGACCCATTTTTGACTAAATTTCTCTGCCATTTAATTTATACCTAGTTTAAGCTTCATTATCAGGAAATAATTAAGTTATGCTTCTGTAAACCAAATCTTCCTAATTTAGACCAATTTTACAGGATGCATCCCAGTGGTGGGTATTCAGGTAATGAGACCTCATTCCCCATGGCAGCAAAAAGAAAGAAAGAGAGAGAACAGGCAAAACAAAGGCACAAAAGGCAGTGTGCTTTCCATTTAAGGGAGCAAGGGAGTGGGAATCAAATCCATGAAACCTTTCCCATTACCACTAAACCTTTGTTAAGGTAGCTTGTAGATAGCTAAAGCCAAAAACTGTGTTTCCCCTTTAAGGGAGTGAGGGAGTGGGTTTCAAACCTCTCCAACTATAACCAAACCTTCATTATTTTAGTGAAGGTAAGCCAAATGCTAACTTGTGGTCAGCCAGAAGAAATTAAAAAACAGACAGAAGTAATAAATAAAGGAACAACTCACCCAACAGGGGAAGAAGATGAATTGGTTCTGTGTTCTAAACTTGTGAGCTGATTCCATTGGCAACTAGAAAGGGACTCCACCCTAGTTAACCCCAAGCCTTTGGGGAAATCCCAAGTGGTCACTGGAGTAAGGGATGCCCCAATGTGGACATACCATTCCACAATCCAAATAGGAAGCATTATCTGGTTACCATTTTTATTCACCAATTTGTTAGATCCCAAAGCTAGGCCTTTGGGGATAACAAGAGAAAAAAAAAACTTTAACACAAGAGTTAAGTAGAGTTTACATTTATTATGTCTGCCAACAAGAGTCAAGTTTGGTTTAAAGTGACTCAGACCCAACTTCCCATGATGTAGTTTTACTCTTGCTTAAACACCTAAGTTACTACTTAGCATTTACTTTGATTATACATTAGCTTTTATGCATGTAAATGAACATACATATCTAGTTATATAATTGTATGATTAGTATTTTCAAGAAATCATGCTTGCATGTTGAATTTGCACTCTCCCTAGCAATATGCATTTGGGCTAGAGTTAGAGGGAACAGCTGGCTTTGACACAGACATTACTTAGCTTTGTTTCTTGAAGAGGCATTTCAGGCCATCCAATGACTGACACTCATATATCCTGTCAGATGCTTCTGGTGAGTTGGCACTTCCTTGGGCACCTGGCTTCACTTGGGATAAGTGCACCAAGCTGGGAATTTCTTTAACTTTAACAGCTCAGGGAGTGATCAGTACTACAGAGTAAGATTCCTTCCATTTTGGCTCTAATTTGGAGTGAGACTTGTTTTCTTGCCAAGTTTAGAGCAGACCCTGGTTTCCAGGTCCTGGGTTAGGAAAGGTTGTCCATGGAATATTTCAAAGAGGCTAAGCTAAAGTGAATCCTAGCCACCTCATTTGTTGTTTCCCCTCTGGTGGGAAATGTTTAGCCTGGCAGGATGGTATGTGGGTTTTCCAGTCCTCCCCAGGATATAAGTAGGACAGGTTCTGAAATAAGGGCTAGGAGGGAGACCTGGGTTAAGTATGTCTATCACCTGGTGTGGGGTGAAGACTGAGAAGTCACTCCCAAGTTAATTCAATTGCTTTTTTTAAATTAAAAGGGCTATTGCCCCACTGCTCTCAGGCAAAGAGGCCATTTTTCTTATCTTATAGGCATGTTCTTTAACTTCTTAGAAAATGAAGTTTAGCAGGACTTTTAAGATGTTCAATATCCCTCTGCATATGGTGTAGAATAGAAAGATACCACCATAATCATTAGGCATATATCTAGAATAGGAGAGATAAAGGTACAAAATTAATACTAATTAATGCACTACCCAATGCATAAGTTTCTCTTTGAGCTACAATTAATAGATTTAAGCTCCAGGTTTGCAATACCTTACATATTATCTCCCCATGGGAGCAGGCCAGACCCCAGTTGTATTTAAGCTCTGCTTACATCACTCTGGTAATTATTACTCCACTTTATATGTCCTTCACACAGCCAGCATGCTGCAGCACCATTGACCCTAGAAAGAATCTAGAAAGATAGGCTACAGTATTCCACCAGCCTGGTGCATATCACCCTTTGCCACTATGAAACAGTGCCAGTCTGGAGGTGATATCCATTGTACATCTGACTATATCAAACCATTGATGACTGCTACAGGAGTCTGAAATGGCAATATAGTCTCCATCAACTTCAGGAGCACAACCAGAGATGTAGTAGATACATTCACTGTTTTAGGGGTCAGTGAACAACCTAGCCAATAACTCAAATGGAGAGGCAACCTGCAGTGTACTGAAGGCCTGGTTTGAATGAACAAGAGTTTGACAATGCTGAAGTCTATCTCTTTTGATTTTTATATACTTTCTAAACCCTTCCAATGCAATGTATAACATATTAAATGAACTTAAATTTTTAGTACTTTGTTTGTACTTCTAAACCTTTCCCATGAAGGTATTTTATGTTAGCAGTGCAGTAAAAATGACTTTTTCCATTATTTTATGCAAACTGAAGATTCCCAATGGAATAAAGATTATCTTTCCTTACCAACACTTGAATATGTACATTGAGATGGCCTCCAACAGGTTTCCTTGCCATGAAGTTACTATTTGCCATTAATATCAATTTAGGTTTCTAATTAGTAATGGCTTCCTGGAATTAGCTATTTAATTGCTTCAGTTTAGAAGATGCTTTTACAAGCTCCTCATAATTAATCACAATCACATAGACTGGTTACTTTACCTTAGATTACAATTAGCAACTAATGGAATTTACTTTATCCATTTAAAAGAGGCAGATCTATAATTTCTTTAAATTAATTACATTAGATATGAACTTAACAAGTTTCATCACCTTAAAGATTTAATACATATAATGTTAATTCATATACATAGCATTTTATAAACCTAGGGAAATAACACTTAACTAAATAAAAGTGAAACTCTTATAGTTTATGCAAGGGATGTTCTTTTTCCTTCCTTTACAGGATGCTAAAACCTCTTTTTTAATAAAATTCTAGAACCCTGAATAATCTTAAAAGTACACTGACTGCTAAGTTCTGGAAAACTGTTTATTTTTAAAGATATTTCCACAGCTTTGAAACCTTTTTTTTTTTACTTATTAAAATTTGGTAATAGGATTATTAACCACCCTTATTTTAAGGCTGTTAAAAAGTTGAAATTGAAGAATCACAGGGCAAACTATGATTTTTAATTCTCCAGCTCAGAAGACAGAGTTTCCAATCTGTCACACCTCATCCTTCCCCCACAACTTTTGCAAAGAGAAGGCCTTGGGGGTAGGGCAGGTTAAAGACCTTGGGAAAACAATTTTCCTCTCCCAAGTTTCTATATTTAGATTTATGTTTACCTTTCCATCCTGTTCAGCCTAATTTGGGCTCCAGGAATACTTATTCACATGTATAACTGCATATTTGATTTTACAGTTTGAATAGAGCTCATCTAAGAATTTTCATTTGTCAATTTGATATTATCATCCTGATATATGAAGTTATATATTGAACAAACAGTCAAACATGAATAGAGAGTTTGACACAGAAACACAGAACTCACTGTTATAATTTTCATTCTCTTACAAAATAAGTTTAACTGTAAGATAACATTTAAAATTTTTCTTTGAAGGCTCTTTTTAATTACTCTAATTTGCACTGTGACCATGCAGTTTTGCACAAGAACTTCATTCCTTAATTATTGACTTATAATCAAAATGTCACCAATGCTTTAATACAATTTTCCTTTGCTTCAGAGCTTTGCTTATTTCCCATTTTGACTTTAGCAGAACTTGGATGAGCAAGACTAATTCTCTATATCCTCACTGAGGCTATTGAAGCCTCAGGGAATCTGATTTCTCTCATGAATTCCTGCTTTTAGGAATCCCCAACAGTCAAGGCATGAGGTATCCCTCCCTTCCCACTCCTCAGAGATAACAGGACTCTGGCAGCTGCTGGACTGGAAGAGTGGATATTCAACCCCAAGGTTTGAGAATTCCACCAAGCAGCAATTTAGTCCACACTTGATCCACAAGAGAAAGCAGGGCCACTAATACCAGTGAAAGGACATGAGACAGGAATGTCTTAAGTTTGCTTTCCGCTGAGTCATAGGGGCAGAAGTTGTCATTAAATAACCATAAACAAAGGCAAGGGGTGACCATAAACAAAGGTAAGTTCAATTTAAGATTACACTTACAATAATAGGTTTATGCTAAATCTACCCATTTATAATTTCAGTTATTCTTCTTCTGCTGTTTTATAATAGAAAGGCATCTATATAATGAACTTGACTCTTAGTTACAGTTTCTAGCAAGTTTTTACTTTAAGGAGAGTTGAGTACCTTCATTAACTAAGCCACAAGAAATTTATTAGTAACAACTTTCCTAAATTTTCTGCTTTTCCAGCAGTTGAACCAATTCCACTTGTGATTTATACATTAAATCCATTTGGAAGACAGAATTGACATTTAAAGTCTAATTTTTAGGTTACCTTTCACCATTATCCAATTTGTAACAGGGGAACCCCAATTCTGATTTCCTAGGCACAAGCACACTGACAAAGTTAATCACAGATCTCAAGGTTGAACACAAAATTAAGCACAGATTAAAACAAAGAGATAATTTTATACCCTTAAAATTTCTAGGAACTTTTTATCTTAATTGGTGGCATATGAGGTTTCTTAATTTCCAGCAAAATTTAGTAACAAGTCTGGGTCTTCATCCCTAGACATACCCTTCATTAGGCACAAATGAGTTTAAAACTGAAAAGGCTGTTTCTAACAGGGAGCTAATGGAAGTTTGAGGAATATTTCCTCATTTCCTTAAGGAGACATGACATGAGGTTTCTGGCCCTCAGATCTATCTGCCCTCCTCTCTTACACTGGTTAAACTGGATTTCAGGGTCCCAACAGGCTTTTGAGGCCCTGAGATAATAACTTGGCTATACTGTGGCCATGTAGATCAGCAGTAGGCAAATTTTCCCAATTCCTGAGAAGACACTCCTATGGAGAGTCTACTGGTGGGCTAGAGACCATGTCCATTATTCCAGGAAAAATGAAGAAATGCTTTTAAGTCAACTGATCTAGCATCCAAGAATCCAAGTCTGACTAAAACATTCACACTCCAAATAATTTGGAGCTGATGCACTGGTCTCAGCATCCTGAGAATTTAATCCAGAGGCCTGCAGATGGGCATCCCTGTGATTGACTGAGCTCTTGGGAGATGGCTGAAAAACATTGAAGGTTAGACCAAAGCTACCTAGCTGAATTGGTGGGAGATGGGAGCAGTTCCCCAAAGCAAAGCGTTTGGCTGTCCTCTGAATCAAAGCACCCAAGGAACATCTTGGGGGAAGATCAAAATTACTTCTCTGCTCCAAGAAACCCTGGCATTCCAGGGTCCAAGACTGACTACACTGTTAGCCAAACTGAAGCACCTCAACTAAGTCTCAGGGGATGCTTGGCTGCTCTGGCTCTCACCACCCTGGGAATCACAGAGCCCTTGTTTCTGGATATTCCTGGGGCCATTCTGGACTTGGAAGACAGAACAAATACATTTCAGATTGAAACTGCCAAGACAAATATTGCTCCTTCTTGAAAAATGGTTAAAAACTTCTTCCATCTAATCTTACAAAGGTCATATAAAGCAGTCCTTTGTTTTGCAATTCCTAATGAAGTTGAATATAAACTTGCCATGGAACCCAGCAATACCATTGCTACGTATATACCCAAAGGAACTGTAAACAGTGACATGAATAGAAATCTACACACTGATGTTCATAGCAGCATTATCCATGATAGCCAAAAGTTGGAAACAACCCAGATGTCCATCAAATAATGAATGGATAAACAAATTGTGGAGTATACACACAATAGAATACTATGCAGCAGTAAGAAGAAATGAAGTCATGAAATATATGACACAATGGATGAACCTTGAGGACATTATGTTGCGTGAAGCAAGCCAGACACAAAAGGACTAATACTGTATAATTGCAGTATTATGAACTACATATATTAAGTGAAATATAAATATATTATGTGAAATATGAATATGGATAGAATTTTATATATAAGACCATTTTTCCTTGAAGCTGAACAAATGTAAGTTAATACTTCAATATGTTAATATCAGACAAAAAAAAACAACATTATACTAAGGAATGGAGACCAGATACAGAGTGCTATTTGTATTGTATGATTCAATTTATATAAAATGTAAATATAAATCAATTCATAAAATGAAAGATTAGTTGTTATGTAAGTCTGAGGAAGGAATGCTAAGGGGTTTGGAGACTTTCTTTTTGGAGTAATGAAATTGCTCTAGAATATTTAAGATGGTGAATGTACAACATTGTGATTATACTAAAAGCCATGGCTTATATACTTTGGATAGAATAGGCAGAAACAGCTGCTATGCATAGTGGGGGATGCATAGATTAAGAGGTGAGGAAATTTTATATTTGTTTCTTTGTCTGTTTTTTGTTTATTATTATTAATATTGAAATAATGAACATGCTTTAATAATGATTGAAGTGATGAATGCACAACTATGTGATTATAGCAAATACCATTGATCATACACCTTAGAGGAATTGTATGCTTTCTTAATATGTATCAATAAAAATGATTAAAACAACAGAGAAAAATCAGTCCTAGCTTATGACTGGGAGTTTCCCAGTTATGCCAGCCATCAAAATGCCATTAAAAAGATTAGAGCTCAATTGCTCCAGCTATCAGGCTTTGGAGCTCTGAGGTAGTAACTTCCTCACACTGTGGGCAGAACGAGAACTTCACTAACAAATGCATTTTCAGTTATGGCATTCTTCTAAGACATTCCAAAGCATTTTACAAACCCATAATGATAAATTCAGTAGGACGAAGTGGGAAGATTAAATGTGCAGTAAAAGTTAATTATGAAAGGAGCCCTGACCCATGACTCACCTGGGAAAGGGAACATGGGCCACCCCATGGCATCCACCTTGGCCCTGCCCACCACTGCCTCACCACCCCATCCCAAACTAGGTACCAGTGTGTGGTTGATAGGAAAGCAGACCTGCAAATGCACAGACACATGGGTAGCCACAAGCCCTCGGCTCTCTGCCATTGCTGCTGTCATCAGAGGGAGAGGAAGAGAAGGCAATGTTAGCCAGGCCCAAGGGCAAAACCAGTGGTTGCTGAAAAGCCTTGAAAAAGTGGCTTCACTGCACCCAGAGCTCAGCCTGGGAACCCCTGTCTTGGTGGGGTTCTGCTTTGAGGCCCTGCTCTGCACCCCCACCCCCCCACCCAGGGTCAGCTATCACAAATCTGTGCACATGGCACAGATCCAGAGAGGTGCCATGCCTCAGCCTCCCCCTTCCTGGGATTATGTCCTGTGAAGACCTGTAGGCAATCCATTTAAAATGGATAACCAAAAGAGAAGATTAAACAGGCTGTAATTCATAGTTTGCCAGTAATTTGACTCACCAATACCTCTTCTCTTGGCTGGCTCACCAAATATGTAGCGAGATTTTCTCTAGGTTTTTGGCTAAACTACAAAAAAAATGAATTTTAAGAGCTAGTCAGTTTAGTTAGGTCAGGAATGGAGAGAAGACAAATGAGAGAAAATTACAGATTAAGTGTCCCAGGTAGAGGGGAAGTGGCTGAAAAGTGATAAAGAGAGCTGATTTACAGACTACAATTCCCCATTACAGATTACAAAATGATCAGGTTTACTTGTGTGCTGTTCCAGGCAGAGGAGAAAGGCAGGAACAGGGTGTTTGGCCTCTGAACTTGCTTTTTAAATCATTATTTATTCCTCCACTTTGCAAGTGTAGGGGGAATAATCCCAGTTGTTTGCTGTTTTGATTGATTATCCAACCCCTCAATCCCCCAGGAGAGCCCTATGATAAGGCTCCAAGGAGAATATCTGGGGCTTCTTCTTGATTCTGGAGGAAATCTCATTCCAAATGAGAGTTCTCACAAGGGTCTTCCAGCAGCCATCTTGTGAGGGTATTCATGGCCATTTGGGCTTCCTGCCAGGTTCCAGATCTCTCTATTGATTCCCTATTTTACTAGCCTTCCTCACCGTGGGGAGCAGAATTTGTCATGAAAAATAAACAGGGGAAAATAAAGTTACCTTTACAAAGGTGAGCTCAGTCTTGAAATAAGTGTAACCAAAGGCAAACTCAGTCCAGAATTACCATCTAATAGTAGGTCTAGGCTTAATCCACCCAGTTATAGCAATCTTAAATATCATTTTGCTCTTTCATAATGTGAAGGCATCTATATAATGATCTTGTTTTAACTTTTAGTTACAAATTTTAGTAAATTTTTACTTAAAAAACAAATTAAGTACTTTTCTTTATTAGCTAAGCAACTAAAACTATTTTATCAGTAAAATTAACTGCTGAGTTTTTCTGTTTTTCTAGTAGTTGAAATAATTCCACTTGTGATTTCGTTGTATGCATTAAATCTAATTGCAAGGTATAATTGAAATTTAAAGACTTGTTTTTAGATTACTTTTCACTGTTATTTTGTTTGTAATAGGCAAATCCCAAATCTAGTTTTTGAATTCCTAGGCATGAACAGACTGCCAAAGTTAAAGTAAGCACAGATTAGAACAGAAGACTTTTACACCCATACTTGGCATAAGGAATGAACTAACCTTAGAATTACCTTCACAAGACATCTGGTGAAATCCTCAACTTCATTTCTCCAGGAAAACTCTGTGCAGCTGCTAGACACAGAGCTTGGGGGCTCAGTGAAACCTCACCCCTGATTAGGCCTGAATTGGGGTTGCATTTCCATTAGCTACCTCTCACAAGGGTTAAAATCCTGCAGGCTTTTTGCTGGAAGGATCAGGGTGTTGCAAAGAAATTTTCAAGGAATTGGGAAACTATTCTCCATAAGCCCTTTAATCATGGAATCATGAGCCAGAGGCCCAAGGCTATTCTACAGTGGAGGGGTTTTTCTACAGGGTAGAGATCTTGATCCCCTATTCACAACCCTTATCAGGTACCACCAAGATGAAAGAGTCTGAAGTGGTAGGTCTGGACCAGTCATGTAACTTCTATGCTAATTAATAAATTAATGATATTAACTGCCACATCAAGGGTCACCTGAGGCTCTTCCAAGTTGATGTTAGCAATGTTGTCCAGGGAGCCATGCCTGGCCAAAACCCGCAGCATCCCATCCTGGGGCAAGGCCCTGTTGGGTACTGGAAGCAAGGCAGCTTAGAGCCAAGGGGCCACCCCTCCACATTGAAGCAGGTTCATGATGGCATGGAAGCCACACATTAATTAGGAAAGCAGAGAATTTATTAGGGGGTAAATCAAGAAAACAGAAATATGTTTTTAGAGTATAAGGTGGGCAATCTCAAGGGAGGGAAGTGTGAAATTCTGCCCTGGGGCCATCTGTTCTATGGGGGGTACAAGACTCCAGGATCTGCATTAATTTGCATATTTGAGACAAAGCAGGGGAGCTCTTTGGGGTGATTTGGTTCTCTTAGGGGGTTGGGGGTTACTGTCCTGTGGTGATTGTCTCCTGGCTATTGTTCCCATGGGGGCTTATGAAAATAGGTGGATGTTGTGGGAATATCTTGTTTTTCTTCAACTTTCTGTGATAGACATCACATGTTCATTACCCTCAGATTGGTCCAGATACAATGAAGAAGTGATGTATACATCAGGGACATATATATAAAATGCTCTAATACAGAATCTTTCCAGTAATGACCACTTAAAGTTAAAAGTCTTAATTCTGTGGTGATTATCTCTGGAAAATATTACTTTTCTGTACTTGATTGGTGTTCTACAAATAATGACTAACATTTTATTATGTCACTAAAACTCTTTGGTCTTGTCATTCTCTAGGTGAATTATGGGCTGAGATTGAGAAAATAAATGATCTCATTCACACATTGGCTTAAATATGAATGGGATCTCTTGTTGATCCTAAGCTCTGCCAGGATTTCCAGGAGACAGCTGAAGATTCCAGAAACCTACCAGTTTGCGGTATCCCTTTCTTTGAACTAGTCTAGGAACAATGGGCCAGAAGGATATGGGGGACTTGACAAACATCCTTCTAAAACCCCAAACCCCAAGAGCTTGATATGTCCATATTTTCCCACCCAATATCACCCCTCCCCTTCCTAACTAAATTATGTTGCACTGTCAGAGTGAAAGGAGCTACTTTTCATGAACTTTATTGCAAGATTTTCCTGTCTTTCTTCTTTCAGCCTGCTACAGTAGTAGAAATTGATGATTGATTCACTACTTGATGGCTTTGCTTTCTCATAAAGCCCATTAAACTACTGGAGCTTAACTACATAGGAGCTAGATTGATAGGTGGATTTTCATATATGAGAATAAGCATAGAATAGTGCATGGAACAGATAAGATATGACCCCATTAAGTTTCTTGCAATAGAATTATTGCAATCTTAGGTGGTGATGCTTGGTCCTAAAAGGCAAAGTGGCTGGACTTTGGGAAAAACAGAACTTAACCTTAATCATGGGTCTGCCATATTCTGGTTGTGTGCCTTTGAACAAGTTACTTAGTCTTTTGACATCTTATAATTTCATCTTTGAGTCATAAGAACTATTATGACTCATAGGACAGCATGGGTATAAATAACTAAGAGAAGTCTTATTTTAAGGGTAGGAGATAAATAATTGAAAGTATAACCCCAGGATCTACACATGGTAGGTCATGTGCAATAAATGGTAATTTCCATTTTTGTCAGGCATTTAAGATGAAAAGTATCAAGCATTATGATAGGACAGAAATTTATATTGATAAATTCCTTTCATTTCACATATAATTGGAAAAGGTGTTCTAGGGTTGGGTTTGGGAAAATACAGTTTTTTGGACAAATATGCCTGTAATATGTCTTTGTATAT